>JAOVYW010013742.1:16921-37226 GCA_025775045.1 Hiodon tergisus | reverse complement strand
AGAGAGAGAGAGAGAGAGAGAGAGAGAGAGAGAGAGAGAGAGAGAGATGCTATAGGGGCCAACAGAACGGACCCAAAGTTTTCTTAACACTTGACTCTGGGGAGCAGTGTAGGCCACCATAATTATGACACAAGGTTGAAAGACCACTTGTTGTTGACCAAGGGACATGAAAGAGGTGCAATATGTGCATATTTTGAAAGGTTTAAAACAAGTTGAGCAGTGCCTTTGGGACAAATTGAAGAGGTCTGAGGGCAAAGATATGGCGGACAGCCAACAGGAAACTGATTTAAAAACATGAGCTTTGTTTTTCAGAGGTAGAGCACAGTGGTGAATGACTACTGCAAAAAAACATATCCTCACTGTGCCAATTTATTCTCCTTTGTTTGGGGCCTAGGTGCTGACCGAAATGATCCCTGAGGTCAAGGGACTTTGACTGGAGGCACTCACCTTCCCTGTTATTGCCATCGCGAAAACAGCTGTTGAAGTAATGAAGTCTGCTTCTGTTTTCTTTTACTTTAGAAAGACTTAAGTTAGATTAGCCCATTGCTTTACTTTGGATATAAATTAGCTCCTCTGTAGATATGTAATGAACTTTTTTTTTCTAGCAGTAAAAATGTGTCTCTGATAGAGACGAATGGTTTGGAGGAATTAATGTCTGTTTCTCGGTTCTCTTCTGTCTTTTACATCAAAGTTGAATTCATATTGAAGGAATCTAACATTCATTTTAAATAGTCTTTTGAATAAACCCAGCCTAAATTAATAGATATTTGCATTTTTATGTTCTTGGATAAAAAATACTAAATACAACTTTTTTCTTTTTTTTTTCAAATCTACTTACGAGGATTGTCTTCCCAGGATTTTCTCTTGACTTCAAATAAATTCAGGCGATTGGCAGGTTTCACCATTTTAAAAATGAAATGCAAACTTGGGTCCTTCAAGATTAAATAATTCAATGCTGTAAGGGTTTCATGGTACTGAATCTAAACGGAAATTAACTTAACATTAGAGTGTGGCACGTGGCCGTCTTACGGACATATTAGGACTGAGGAAGGTCATGCGCACCTGCATCTCCTGAGAATCCAGCTAATTGACAGCTGATTTAAACCTTTTTTGTCCGTTAATAGCTCTTGTGTTTTGGAGTGGGAGGAAGCAAGAGTGAGGCGACCAAAAGTGCAAAAAATAAACCTGTCAAGAACCAAAATATAGAGCAGGAAAGCTGAGGGCAGCCCAAGGAAGCGTGTTTATTAAGTTTAGTTTCTGTTTGGTTGAGGTTCCTTCTTCCCCATTGTAGGGCCTTCTTCGTCTTGTCTTTTATTTGTTGTGTTCTGACCACACCTGTGAAGGGGACCCTTTTGTTCAGCCTTTTCCCCGGGGTCGTGGTTAACATCGTCACTGAGACCACATGATTACTCCCGGGTCCGGTACATACGGCAAACCACACAGGGCATTTTAAAAGAAAAAGAAAAGTTTATACTATTTATTTAGCGAAACCGTGCATCCAATTCAGGGTCACGCTGTGCCTTAGTCTATCATGTCTCATGACAGCGGGCATGAGACATGTGTTACGGATGTGGGAGGGAGAATTACATAGGTCATTTATCTTGGGTTTTAGAGGCAAGCTCTTGTGGCTCTGTATGGCTCTTGGGCACCTCACTACTGTAAGACACTTTGCAGGAAAGTGTCTGTTGGAGCGTTACTAAATGTTTGTTTTCACAAAGTCTCTTTACAGAGACAATGCTAAAATATTTCCCATGCCTAGACCCCCCGGAAGCACATCTGTGGCAACGGTGGCAAGGAAAAACTCCCAAAGGCTGGTCATAAGAAACCTTGAGAAGATTTGTGAGTGGCCACAGCTGTATTAATCTACAGAAGCATACAAAGAGGGTTAGGACACAGGGTTGTGAAGGTCGCCTGAGACCATCCTATCCCTCCAAACTAGAACCAACTAGGGTACGCCTGATAGTGGTGGTGCAGGAATGGTCTTAGCAATATCTTTCGGTAACTTTGTTCGTTCTGGGTCAAGAAAACACGTTATTGATTTTGATAACAAAATACATTTTTTTATATTTAGGAGCTCCGGAGAATGGGAGAAATTGTTCAATTTGAAATCTAGAAGCACTTTCAATCAAAGGTTCTGAATTTGGAATAGTTTCTACTATGGATGAGATCTCAATTATCTCATACCAATGTCTTCAAAGTTTTTCATAAAAAAATGTGTCCTTATCACAGTGACAGAGTATTGTGTTATCTGTCCCTTGACTCTTGGTTATTTTGGCTACAATATTAATCTTGGATTATTTTTGTTCTCCTCAATTAGTTGGGGGAAATTTTCTGAGCAAGCAGCCACCGGTGCACATTTATAATTAAAAACACTGTCTTTCCAAGCAATAAAGAAAACCTGTAGTTTGGCTGAGGGCCAATTGGGTTCTATTTTACAACATCCCTGCTTGATTTTAAGCATATGCTCCATGTACCAAGGAGACAATTTATTCTGTTTAATTTTATTCTTGCTTAGTGGCGCAACAGAATCTAAGGTATTGCTTAATGCGTTGTTACAGATATCTAGCATTTCATCCACTGAGGAAATGCTATTGAACTTTCCCTCCTCAGGTAAAACATTTGAAAGCTCTTCAATTAACTTTGGTATAGTACTTGGATTAATTGACTCAATAACTGCTTTTGCTCAGGGACCATATTCGAACGTAATAAAATAATCCGTCAGAAAGCATTGGGTTACATGGGAAAATGATTAATATCAATCCCAAGACTAGTTCCACATTGTATGACCATGACAATGCATGGGCTCTGAAACGTGTTGGACAATCCAAATTTTATCTAGTATCAAAACAAATGACTTTTTTAATGGGTCACGATAAGTGCAATCATGAATGTTAAAATTTCCATACTCGCTGATGTAATGGCTAGATTTAATAAGAAGACACTGAAAGTAAAAATCTTTGTATAACTTTAATGTCAGTGATTACTTCTCTCATAAGACAGGCCTTTGAATTCAGATATCAAACATTTAGTAAATCCATTCTTATCTTGTTTTCACAACGTTTGTTATTTGGAGATACCTGATTGTTACTAAGAACAATAATAAGATTTTAATGACTAATGCTTCTGTGTCTCAATACGTTTCTTTTGGGAATAGACAGTCTCTTTTGTTTCTATTCTCAATGTGGATTCAAGTCACAGATGCAAAGAAGCAGTCAGGCATAAGTGTAGGACTGGCTGCCGGTTTCCTGGCTGGTGCTAATAGTTGTCAACTAGAGCTATGATTTTGACAATTTTCTGTGTTTTTGGATAAGAGCAGAGAACCTCCTCAGCTCCGGTACAGCCTGTCCATCCTCACAACGCCAGTTATCTATAATCGCTACATTGTTTCATGCACACCACTCAAGCCAGTCAGCCAGCAATTTAGAGAGACTGCAGTGCACCTCATCAGTTCATCTCATTTGCATTTTGGACAGCGCAGCTTTTTTTCAGAATATCATCTGTCTGTTTTTAAAAACAAACCATAAATATACACACTATGACAAAGTCCTGTGATGCCAGCCCTAGACATGGGTGTGAAGACTGGATTGTCACAGGATGAGCGATTGCGCCTGCGACCATAATGACTCCCCCCCCCCATTTTTATTTCTACGGGGGTTGTGGAGCCGCCTTGCTTTGGTTTATTGTTTTGGTTTTTCTGGTTCATTCTACGCTAGGCCTAGACACATTGGGAAGTGGGGAGTGCGTTAAGGGGACTGGGTTGTAACAAGCGGTACACCCCGGATGGGAAGCCAGTCCATCACATGTCAGAAGGCACAGACAGACACAAGGGTCGTCAATCAACCTAACTTGCAAGTCTTTGGACCGTGGGTGAAAACCCAAGCGTGTGGAGAACCTGCAAACTGCTTTCTGCTGCTTTGCACGTTTGTTTAGCTAGTCTTTAACTGAGCTAGTCTTTGTTAACTAAGGTAACTCGTGTGCAAATGAAGCGAAAAACTTAAGTATCAGCTCACTGTTTGCCACAATCTAGATGTCAGAAATAGACAACATTTTCAAGCTTTCATTCATAAACCACCATGGTATTCTGTGTTTATTCATTTATTCATGCATAATTTTTATTATTTTATTTATTATTAATTTATTATTATTCAAGTGGAAGAGATATAGAAGGAGAAGATATAACATGTATTTTTTGACACAAAATGAAAACCTGTCCTCCTGTTCCTTTTCAAGAAGATAATTGCTGGTTTTATCCACGTTATTTTATTCAGTTCCTTTTATGCTGCAGCTATTTATTTTGCTTTATGCATTTACAGCATTGCACTCTTGAAGTAAGTTTTAACATAGTAAAAAAAAATGTCTTTTCAGTATTGGCTCTGAAAATGTTGTTGATACAGACTTCAAAGTAAACTTATACTTTGAAAAATGGTGATGGCATTTTTATATTAATTTGGTTACACAGATTTGCCACTTGCATATCTCCACATGTTTGACTTTTCTCACTAACAATAATAATCATTCCGACATTCAGTTCTTAGCTTCCTTTACTATCCACTTCCATTTTCTTACAAGGGGGTGTAAATCCACAATAATTCCTCTACAATCTTTCTAATTTAAAATTCATAATTCATCCAAAATTATTAATAGCAATGCATTTAACATGTATCTAATATTTAACATATATAATATCTTATATTTGCGTTTCACCAATATTAATTGTAAATTGCTTGGAAACAATCACTAACTTAATACCTTGCACATAGGATATCGGTACCCATGTTTTCCTTAGGTGTTTAAGTGGTTCTTTGAAAACTAATTCATATATGTACACTACCATCTGTTTATTGTTTACAATATGCTGAGCTGAAAGGCTTTTTGATTTGTAGTGTAAAATAGCTGATATTACCCATGGCCCAGATAACTGAATATTAAAATAAGATAGGCGATGCTGCTTTTTTTGGGATTGTTTTTGGAAGCCATGTTCACTCAGACCAGCAGCATCACCCCAGCCACAGCTAAGATCCTGGATATACAGCGGGTGAAATAATTATTGAACACGTCACCATTTTTCTCAGTAAATATATTTCCAAAGGTGCTATTGACATGAAATTTTCAGCAGTGTACTTATTTCACCCGCTGTAACTCTGGATGGTTTCTGCCTCACGCCTCTAACAGGTACAAATTCATGTATTGTTGGGACCTATGCTGCTACAGTGCCCTCCATAATGTTTGGGACAAAGACATTTATTTTTCTTGATTTTCCTCTGTACTCCACAGTTTTAGTAATCAAACATTATGGTGCCCTGAAATAAGGTGTATAAAAGGTGTTGTAATTTCTACAATGTAATTTCTGTAATTTTGGTTGAAACCCTTTAATAAAACCTGAGAATGTGTACTTTAACCACTCAATTGATTACAAATCTCCCAAACATTTGTGTATTTGTGTCAGCTTTGAGCCATGGCTGAAAGGCATTATGATTGAGAAATATGACTCTCAATGGTGTCAAATATTCATAAAGAATCAAGGGTATGAGTTTACCCTCTTAAAGCTAACTCTAACCCAAATCCTATTGTGTTTAGTGACAACAATAGGTCTATTCTGATAAAATGTAATTTAATTCTAAGTTTTCCATGATTGTCACCACAACTACAGGATTATTTATTCTTTTTTTTTCCTTTCTTTTTCTGTGGGCAGCACCTTCATAGAACCACCTTGAATAAACTAAAACTGTTACACTTACATGTTCTATGTCCTCTAAGGAAAGCTAATTGTGTTCAATGTTAAGTGCATGTGAGATCATGAGGCCCTTCTAATGTCTGCTTAACGGGTATGGAATTAGATTTATGTCTGAGTTTAACAAATGCCGCTGACTTGAGTGCTGTTGCTTCGTCAGTCCTTAGACATACAGCTCCACTCCTGGAAGATGAAGTGTATTCAGCTCCTTCATTTTAATCAGCTCGGTGAAGGTGAAATTTTCAAGTCATCCAATTCGATTTATTTTTTAGTACCTAAGAATGTTTGGCTGTGTTTTAATTCCAAGGCCACTGCTGTTGAAAAATGTTTGGATTTCTATAAAACTGCCTTTTTAAAGAAAATTGTCTTCTGCTCAGACTTATTCTGGGTCTTACCTATGGTGTCAGTACTCACCCACAAGGTTTGGTATCTGTAACTTGCAATTCATTATCATAAAAATTTAATCCGTGCTTGTATGGCACAGCTTCTATTTTATAACATGCAGTCCATATTTGTGAATTTTTTTGCGACTAAAAAAACCACTTTACAAAACTGAAATTACTGAATTATTTATTAAGAACTTCTCCCGTAGCTGGCAGCTGTCAGGTTAAACCAGACAATTGACAAAAAATTCAAGGATACGTCAAAATTTATTAAATTCACCACCATAAAAACTTTTGACTCATTATTGACGCCATAGCTTCACTTAGTTTTTTGGGCCCATCTTGCATGTCAAAAACATTTCCAACAGATTTAATATTCTCTTCAGTTTGTGGTCAGCCCATTTTTACTATGGGATGATGCCCTCTGTGTAACCAGCAGGGTTTTAAAAAAATGTATCCATGTCCAACTGAAGGCATTAGTCCAGGAAGGAATAGCCCAACAATCTACCAACAACGTACGCACATTCACCATGTGGAGAAAAGATATATTGGAGTAATTGTATTGACGTGCTGGTGGAGGGGAAGTTCAGAAAATCAGTATTATTGAAGCACAGCCTGGTCTGCAGCCCCAGGTCCCAAAACATATTAGTTATGCTGACTGGAGTTTGGAAAGATGCCTCCTCCGCTCCTAAACCCCCTGAGCCAGAGGCTATCCTGGCTTCAGCTAACCATCTCAACTTCTGCCTCTCATAGGTCGGGTGATCTGTTCTAACACCACAGGGGAGGTAATGTAGCAATCTGCCTGGTCTATCAATTGGGCCAGTCGGAGGTAATACCAATCCACCACAGGATTATCACTGGAGAGAAACAAAACATGAATGACGAAAACTTATCACAGATCAGAAGGGCATTTTTCTTGTTATTACAATTGGTCTTATCGGAGAAAATCCACCCAGGATTTCATCTGGGGCAATCGCTTCAGGCCACAACTGTGTCTTAGTTTGAACATTTTTAGAAAATTTCATGTGGCCCAGCTAGAGGAAGTTTAAAACATTGAAAAAGTTAGGTAAACATTGATTCATGCACACTTCAAGGAATATGCCAGCATAGTGTTGGTTTAGGGAATCAGCTGAATTAAGGATGAGCACATTAAACATAGCAAGGCCAATTTCATTTAACAAATTTCTCCAGAAGCAAATCACTTGTTGTGACTCTGTTGTCCTAGTTATACCTAGTTTTGTTTGGTATGTCTGTTCCTTCTTCTGTCAGTACTAGACTCACCTTACCAATGCCAACATCCCTAAATCCCCTTCCCTAAGTTTTGCTATCCACCCTGAGGAATCTCATTGGTGGGAGTGAGACTATCTTTGTCAGGGAGTGGGAGAGGTAAAAAAAGGTTTAAAGGTGTGACAAACATCCTGAACATTGTTTTATGTAATGACAGTTTTATACCCCACATTTACGTAAGTATTTAGCAAGCTTCAGTTTTTCAAAATCTCCACACTAATTATTGGACCATTGGACCGCACAAAAAAGAGATTATGTGATAAATGGTACTTTAACTGTACGTAGTACCTAATCATAGGGAGAGCTGTGGAACAGAGTCTCATTCAGTATGTTAAATTTGTATATTGTGTCTTTTATTTCTGATCTTAGTAGTCCAACAGTTTGCGTGCAAGGACACAAAACTGCCTAGACACACATGCACGCACGCCCAAAGAAAATAAACAAGCCTAGCTGTCCAGTGCACAAGGCTGCAGCCCACCCTGGCCCTGGAGATCTGCATAGTTAGCCAGTGTATGTCTTTACCTGCGCCCGTTGAGTCCCAGTGTTGTGGAGGCAGTATGAGGGTGCTGGAGTTGAGGGTACTGACAGTGAGGATGGCTGGGCTAATTATGCGGAGGGAGTCATGAAAAAGCAGAAGTTTGGGGGTAGTGTTTTAACCCTCAGTGTCACATTCTTCCAGAACCTCGCTGTGTCTTGTGCCCTCCTGCATCTGCTTTCAAAATACGCAATATTTGTGTCTGCCCCTTTTGCGGACTGAGAAACCTTAGATTTGGTTCTGGGATTAATAAATTGCAAAAACTTAGAGTTTATTACCAAACGAGCACAATAGTTTGATTTGGTCAGGCCCCTTGTGAAGGCTGGGTGTTTTTTAACTGGATAAACTAGAGTAAACTATATCTCAAAACTAACATTTTTTTAAATTTGTCACTATACTATTCATTTAATTAAATGTTAAATGAAACAGCAGTTTCATTATATATAAACTTTAATAAAAGGCATTGTGTTTGTATGTGTTTGGCTGTGGTGGAATTTTAAGTCCAGTGACAATTTACTTTACAATAGCAGTCGTACCTTTCTGTGGGCCATGTTTACCCCACTCTACCTCACTGTAGTCTTTTTCAACTGCCAAAAGTAAAATTTATGATGCCTGTCTTCTTTGCATAGGCTGAAGAGGTAGGTCTTCACCAATTTCAATTTTGTGTTTAATAATAAAACCGTCTAAACCGTGGACAACTGGAAAAAGTATAATGTCAGCTAACGTTACCAATTCCTGAGATAAAATGTCTTTCATACCATTTTGGTCAACTCAACAACAGCGAAGTTAATGTTTTTTATGCTAGTTGAAACTGTAGCTGGAAACCTTAAGGATGTAGTAGGGGTCAGGATTACAGCTTCACAATTTAGTTGCTTAGCAGATGCTTTTATCCAAAGTCACTTGCAATCTCTACATACGATTCACTTGTACAGCTGTAAGTTTTACGAAAGCAATGGATATTGTATCCACAATTGTCTGAGAGGATGTTCCAGTCTCCATTTCTGTCTGCTGCAATATTTTTATACTATTTGGGCAGGTGTTAGAGCACCCCCTCCCCTCTGTGTGTGCCTGCATACAAAAGCAATTTCCATTATGTCTAGGCCAGCCTTTCCCAATCCTGGTCCTCGGGACCCCTGTCCAGTATGTTTTCAATGTTTCCCTGCTCCAACACACCTGTTTCAAATGAATGGGTTGTTATCAGGCTTCTGCTGAGCTTCAGAACAATTCATTTGAATCCTGAGGACCAGGATTGGGAAAGGCTGGTCTAGGCTATTTAAGCGTTATAGCTACAAACAGACAATGGAGGAAGGAGATGCGTTTGTTAAAGTGTGTCTGTACATGGTTGCCCTGTCATGCGTGTATGGATCACCAAAGAATAAAACTTGAATTCCACAATGCTGCTGGAGACACAATGAAAAAGTAAAAATTGCCAAATTCATAAACTTATTGGGACTCTTAAAAGAGTCTTAAAAGTGATATTTCAATAAACTTGAATGTAAATCCCACAAGTGTTTCCTAGACATACGCTGCTCCAGAGAGGCAGATACAGCGAAAACTTAACCAGAGATGATGACCAGAGCTTTGACGTAGCCAAAAATATGGGTGAAAGGATATTGGAGATGATGGTTTAAATTCAATGTGCAAATTTAAGTTATTTTATCGAAGGCTAGGTGGTGCCCAGATCAAAGTAATGATTTGTCTTCTTTCCAAAAAGCTATCATACGTAACATTTGTAAAATATATTTTTTTGATATTTGAGGTTTTGAGTATTCAGATTGTATTCTTTCAAATGATGTAACTTTGAAAAAAAATCTGTAATATATATTTTTGATATAGAAGCTAATAAAAGTAAGACTGATCAATAGAACACACACATACACAAAGTGTTTAATGTAAAGGTAAAACGAGGTGAATTATCGCCACATATTCATAAGCATAGATTCTACGGAGATTCTGAAATTAATTAAGCAGAACAATGGTGTTCGAATGGAACGATTCCTCTCTACCGGTGCCTGCGGGTCCTATAAAGAACAGCTAGAGGTGCTGGGTGAAATAAGGGTTAGTAAGTAAAAGTAAAAAAAAATGTTTTTTTGAATTGTCCGCCCTACAATTTATGCATTCCCTGTTCACATTTTCCCATATTCATTGCACTATGTTTAATACTTAAAGCACTATGCAGCAACCTTTTGCTCTGGTAAATAATAAATTCGACAACGCTCCAAGGTTTTCTTTGCGCGGCAACCTCACAGGTTTTGGTTAAGTCTGGGGTTTTTGGTGAAGAACATGATGGAATCCATGCCTGCTTGTTCTCAAGAGACACCAATCAGATAGTGAATGTCTTTAATAGAGTTGTCAGTAATCACACTCCAGAGCCAGTTAACTAGAAGCAGAGTCCATCAATTTTATGACTCCCCTTTCACCACCACCACCACCATTTACTGTAAGCTTTTTGTATTATTTTTTTATATTCTACGATTCCATTGGGTTATAACAGGTGAATGTTAATGACTTGCATCCATTATTTTCCATTCTCAGTGATTCATTCCTTGTACACAATGGCTTGTCCTGTAGAGGGCCATGGTGGCAGCAGGGTCAACAGGTTGGACCAGTGATTATACTCCAAGGCTCTCCCATTTTCTCAATGCCAGAAATCCTCCTGTGAAACCTAATTTCAGTTGCTTGTTGTTGTTGTTTGTTTCACTCAAATGCAGATGCCTAGCCAATGTTGCAATTTTCCTGGCATGTTATGGTGGAGCCAGCACCAACACAACTGTTAAAAGGATTGGCATTAGTAATTAACATATACGGTGCTTTTTTTCTTCTTTTCACTCTATACTTCAAAAGTCTTCAATTCATAACACCAAAAGTATTGGGCATTTGGCTTGACAGGTGTTTCTGGTTAGTCAAGTGTGTTCAGTCACATAATATTGGCAGACAATGTCTTGTCTTCATTCTAGGCTTTGTGTTTGGCTTTGGAGTCTGCTATTGGCATCTATCAACATGAGGATGTATCATGAGGCAAAAACATAGCCAAAACCAATATTAAAAATTGGTAAGCCAATTTTTAATAGTTTGGACATAAGCTCAGCCAAGGAAGACCTCTATATCAGGCTACAATGCAAGGTGCAAACCACTACTTAACCTCAACAACAGGATGGCTAGGTTACAGTTAGCTAAAAAGTACCCTAAAGAGCTTGCATAGTTCTGGAATAAGGTCCTGTGAACAGATTAGAGAAAGATTAAGTTGTACCCGCATGAAGGAGAAATTTAAAGTGTGGATAAAAAAAGTACGGCAGTAGCAGAAGAAATTCTGAAGCATATAGAAACATCTTGTCTGCTCAAGTACAAGCAAATACTTCCAAAAACATAGGATGGTTTTCATAAAACAGCAAGACAATAACCCCAAACATACTGCCATATCAACTAGGGAGTTCAAATCAAATTAAACTTTCTTTGAATGTTTTGAATTAATTGAATTCCTTGATACTTAAGCCAGTACAGGCTGCAGTACAGGCCTAGCAGGCCATCATCAGATAAGATACCCAGCGTCTAGTGGGGTCAATGGATCGCAGACTTCAAGAAGTCATTGCATGCAATAGTCTTGGCAACTGAATGTTAAACTTCTAAAAAAGCACCCCTCCAGCACAATCAAATGATGGTCATTATGAGTTAAAGTGCTTAATTTGCAAATGATATCAATCTGTCCCAATACTTCTGTTGCCCTGAAATAGGCCATGTATGAAAAATGTTGTCATGTCTAAATGTTGTAAACCAATATGTACACAAATACCCTAAAATAAAAGAAATACTTCTGGAGGGTAACAGTACACAATAGCCAATCAGACTGAACTATGTTCTCCAGCAATGCATTTGTGACACAGCAAACTGCTATTTTTGAAATGGTAGAGGATGGTAGCTGTAGCTCCACATTCAATAATTTGATTGGCTAATTATACTAGTTAAACTTAAGAACTTAAGAAATTAAAGTTAGATTAAAGAAATGTAGGACTATCCATTTTCTAATAGTTAAATTAATCAATTACAGCAAGCCAATTTCTTTTTAATTTGAAGAATAAAATCATTTTTACATATTTAAATGACTTGTTTGACTTTGAACAAATTCTGGTGGATAAAGGTCTCCTTATTTATACCAAAAATGTTAAAACTTTTGTCAATTTTTTTGTTGTCATTGGACAGTTACTTTTCAAATGCCATCGTATTGTTGGAGCTGAGCTAGGGGACTGCAATTACGTGGAGTCATAAGTGATTAATACTATCAGCCCAGTCACAGTGGCACAATGAGCAATTAGGACAAAATGCTTTCCCTAGCACAGTCAATGGTAAACATAGCCTCAGATTGCTTTTCACATGGTCTTTACCCTTAAATGTGCAGAATGGTGTATGCGGCACATTTAAACTTACGAGCATTGTGTTTGTGTGTGTACCCTCAGAAAGTAGCCAGTTAGAATATACACGCAGATGGCCAAAAGGGAAATAATGCATGCATCAGCTGAAAACCTGCTTGTCACATTTGAAGCATGAAGCTCATTTACTCTAAAAGGCATTACAGCAATGGTAGATGATAGTGTTATAAATTCAGGCCTCACTTTCTATTCTCTTTCCCTCCATTCTAATAAAAAGGGAATTTATCTCCTTCCATACCTGTCAGATGACTCCAGCCATTCTCCCTCTCCCCACGTGATTAGTCATTATAAATGCTGAGCACCTTTTTAATAATTCTGCTTCAGTTATAACCTCATATAGGTAAATAAAATAGCGCAATTAAAAATTCTAAGCATGGTGAAGCAGTGACGGCTATTGCACAAGAACCGGAGGAATTTCAAATGAAATTTACCTTCCTCCTGGTTTGGTCTACTGCTCTTAGTTTCTTATAAAGATTGGCGGCCATTAAATGTGTCACAGGAATGAATTTGATTCCACGTGTTTATTTATTTCAGTCAGGTATTTGCAAGGTTAGCAGTAACCAAAGGAATAACACCAGAACACACTGCGGTGTCATTTCTGATTTTGAAATGTCAGCAGTAATACATCTTAATATATATCACTGGTATCAGTGATGGTCAGGGTGCTGTCAGACTCAGACAGGCAAGTCTGAGGGATCATCATTGCTTCCTCCTGTTTGCTCATTTGCGTATTGGGCGGGGGACCCTCAGGGTTATATATTAGGTTTGGAAGCCCCGGCTGGGGTGGTTCTTTCTCTTCCCCCCCAATCTCTCTTCTTTCACTCTTTTCCTGTTGCCTGCCTTCCCTTCTAATTTATGACATCATTTCTATGGTACTATGCTACTATACTACTACCTAGTTTTCTGCTGCCCACTGGCCAACTGGTCACCTTGCCAGCTTTAATCTGAGCTTCTCCCTGGCTAAAGGTAAGATGACCACTTCTCTGATCGATGAACCAACCGGGGCCATGGGATATTTCGTTCCTAAATCTGTAAACTTACTGTAATATAAAATACAGTAGCGTGAACAAAAACAAACAAGAAAAAAAACTTGTGTTTTGAAGTAACAAAATCGCAAATTTATCTAATTTGATATTATTAAAAAATATATTTTATTGTAATAATAATTCATAATTAAAATTATTATTTTTTATAAGACACATATGTCATCAATAACATGTAGTTGCTGTGTTTGACGCTGACATTTATGAAAATTACAGAAAATTACTTGTTACTATGTTTTTGGTGGTGTACCATTGAATATGTCCACTTTTCATGCTAGGATGGTAAAAATATGTCAAAAATGTTTGGTGCAATCTATTAGATCTCTATCCTTTATGCAAATTAGGGCAAATTATAATGTGTTTGCACAAATTAGTTATTTTATACGACAAGATATATAATAAGACATATTATACCTCACTTGAAAACTTAGTAAATGTAGATTTGTGAAATAGCACAATTTTTGCGTGCATACCCCTGTTTGTTTTCATATTGCTTGGCTCGGAATGCTTCAAACTAAAACGGATTTATCAGCTGCCACTGCACGGATTACCTTGAAACCTTCCGGACTGTCAGAGAGGACCCCTTCGTGCTTTCATATTGGGTTGGTCATTTTATTTGTTCCAATGATTTCCTGTGCCATATTATGACTGAGAACAAGAACTAGGTTGCATATTACTTTTTTGTTTGTTGTGTTCGAAGGAAGGCTATCCCAAATGAAACCTAAATTATAATTAAATGAGAACGTTTGTTGTACATGGAGAAACACGTAGGACAGGACTGATAACCCAGGAAGGAAGAAGCTGCCAAAATGCCTGGGGCTGCCTAAAGTGCTCCAGGCACACAAGCAGGAGCTTCGACCGGTCACAGGCAACAAAGAATGGGAAGACGGCTTCCGCCTGCAAAGAATGGGAAGACGTCTTCCCCTTGCAAAGAATGACGGACGTCTTCCGCCTGCTTCACTTTGCTTGTGGCTGCAAAAACACAACAACCACGACACAGAACACAAAACAACGAAAACTGACCCAACTACCTGGTTCATCGTTAACTTAAAATTATAAACCAAAATTTACCGACCTCAAACGTTAACTTAACTGAACAAAAAAATGTGCTTAATTGAGGTGAGCCAGCTCCGACAACAACTGCTAACTGGTCTGCGACGATTCTGGCTATCTCACTAGACTAACCTCCCTCTCTCCGACTTTTCTTTTTATAGCCCCAGGCTTCTGTCTACAGCTGGGGCGAGTTACGGAAGCAATGCCCTGCGTTTCTTCTCCAGCTTTTGACACATTCATGCTGTATGCTGTCCACATACGCATTTACTGAGATTACACTTACATTTCCCATTTAAATTCTAATTTTAAAAAAATTTCTCAAATCTGCAAAATGTGAAATTGGCAAACTGACGTCATACTGCTATGCAATTGTGATAGAAATAAAAATAGAAATAACATTTAAAAACACGCACAAGCACCTACTTGCATGCTGACGTGATTAATGATCAAGTTACTTCCCATATAAGTCATCGATGGTCTATATATGAAGAGTGACATTGGTCTAAAAATAATGTTATGGACAAAAGGAGAGTGCTGCCATCATTCTGTACTCTCTTTTCACAGAAGGTTTGTTCTGATTTATGTAAACCCCCCTTGCGTCGTAACATGTTATTAGGTTGAAGAATTGCAGCGGTGTCTGCTGCGGAGGCAACCTGTCATAACTGTGGGCAAGCAATCTGCAGAGACTTAACTGAGAATCCCCAAATATCATAGGCACTCCTGCTGTCAGAGTCAAAGGGGCCAGTCTGTAAGAGTTCCTACACAAAATGTTAAGCACAGATTATAACATGCTTGATCATGGAGCGCTTTCCTACTTGATTGTATATTTGTGTATATTTTTGATTGTACATTTGTTTGAACATTAACTCTGTTATAACTCACCACCGTGATTTCCTTAAATCAGCTTAAAAAAGCACAACCTTTCAGAGACACTTCTTATTGATACGCAGCCACCATGTATCATGAAAAATTGCATTGCCTACAGTTACAGCACTTTACATTTTGCCCCGGTACCCAGGGAAGATTACTGCACATCTGTCGACATACCTGTATATTGAACTTTTGAACTAAACAGTTAAAAACTATGATTAACCAATAAATCATAATTTTGAACTGCAACACTTTAAATTACACATTAAAGTTTGTTAAACACCTGCAGCTATTTAGATGTCATAATTTGGATAGATTTATCCATGCCTTTATATCATTCATTCAATATGAGTAATGAGGCTAGATTTCCCCCTGCCTATCATGGGTTTTTTGGGGGGCAGGTGTAAGTCTTGGTTCGATTATAATGGTTATAATGGTTCGATTGAACCAGGGCTTTCTTGGTAAATGTTTGTTAGCTGTTGTATCTGTTTTGCATGGTTTTGCTGTGGCAATTTGACATTTTCTATCAGTGCTGATAGAAATTTGTTGTGGAATGCATGTCCACGGGATTCTAAGATAAGGGGCTTGTTACCATGGAAACTCTTTAAACCTTGAAATACACCACTTTTGCTCAATTAACTGTAAATTTATGCATTCATCAGGTGCTGCCATCCGGAGTGATTACCGGGGATGTGATGGCCCTTCTAGAAACTCTCAAATCCAAGTCTCACTCTGCCATGCGGCTTCACAGAGACCGGCAGACCCATGCTCTCCCATTTAAATTCCTCCCACAGGTCATTTACTTTGTCCACGATGGAATGCTAAATCACTGTAAAGTTACTCATCTTGACAATGTATTCCCATTAAGCTTTTAATCAAAACAAACCTTACTCTTTCTTTAAATTTGTAATCAAATCAATTATATTAATTTCTTCCCCCATAATCCTGATCCAATAATTATACCAATGAAGTTCATCTTGTTACCACACTTGCGAGAGTGATCCCTTTTTCACTTTCTGGCCACATTGCAGGCTGTGCATCCCATGTGAGCAGTTCTGCACCAGTTTTAAAAGAGGCATGTCCATCCTGATGAAACCACGAGACTATAGGTGCCAGTTGGTATATTCATTGAGAAATTAAACAAAGCCAAACGGTCATTCTCATTTTCTCGTCACAAGACATTTTTTTCTTTCTTTTACCAGGTTCCTTTGAATGAAGAACTTTTTTATTCTGAGCAGTAATGGCATATATATATATATACACACACACACACACACACACACACACACACACACAAACACACTCACACAAGTAGAAGAAGAACAAAATGGGTTTTCTTCTGAATAGATATAGGGTCTTCAGAGAGAAAGACAGGATGGTTACACATAGGCAGTTTATAGACAAAGCTCCTTACTGCAGGAAGAGTAGTATGATGAAAATTACTCTGCGCGGAATAACTCGCGAATTACTTGGGTCATTTATGAAACAGATTTTGAGATGCACTACCGTTATCCTCGCTCTCTCTTTTTAATGTCGTATTTATTTAAATACTCATTTGAATTTGTGTGTTAGCAAAATTTCCTCCTCTGTTGTTGCGGTAAATATACTTCAGATGAATGAGATTAAATGATGTATGTTTCCCCTGTTCATTTCTATGCATATCCTTGTCCAATTTCTCATATTGATATTTATATGAGCGAGAATAGCTGTGATTTCACTTTCTCCTTATTAACAGCAGTTCAGCGCTTGCGAAACCTATGCAATCCAATGCTTGCACATGCCCACTGTTTACAAAGACTATCATGTGGCAGAAACCTGGAGTTGGCCAAAGGACATTCTCAATGAATCCAACACAATGTGCAAATTATCATGGAACATTAAGGAAGACTAACAATCGTGGAATGACAATTATATTTGTCACTACAAATTTTTCCTTCAGAGTTCTTTCTTTTTTACAGGCTGTCATATAGCTTTGAGGTCGGGTATGTTGTTTGTGAAGTAACCTGATCTAAAATGCAATCAGCGCTTCCAAGTGGTTACGCTGGTAAAGGTGCTGACCTATTCACCCTATTCACCCTATTTTCAAGATCATAGTACTGAATCAGAATCACGGTTCTGGCGACGTCATAAAGAGGGGGCCAGTGGAGGCTCATCTCACTTTCCCAGCAGCATTTAGCCAACACATTATAGTGTATGTCTTCACTGAATGTCACCGCCCACTTACTTACTTACCTTGTTCTGTCCAGCTTGGTCTAAATCACTAAAACATCTTAAAATGAAAAAAATTATAGTTATATGCATTACATTTAAAGCGTCCAGATTTGTGGCTGAAATGTAGTATAGGTTTATGCTTCTTAGTCATGATGTCTCATTTAATGCCTTCGATTTACGGCAGTCCTCCATCTCCTTAATAACCCATTGGATTCACCCTCTGGTAACCTGCTTTTATGTGCTGTATATTTGATGTACTGCAGTTTGTTTTTTTATCAGAACAGTTTTAAATTGCTCACCTCTTAAGTGGTACTCAATTGTTCAAAAGCAAATATTTTTCAAGCATGTTTTACTTAACATTTTCCTTGATAATACATGTCTGTTAGTGTTTGGGTTTCTTGGTTAAAAGCACATCTAAGTTAGATATGTCAATAAAATCACGGTGACAGTATTGATCTGTGTGAGTAAAATCCATTATTGGGCAATTAAGAGGTTTCACCTGGTTTCATAGTTTTTTTGCATCTTGGGAGCTTGCTTGTTACTCAGTCGTTGGCTTGACTGCTGCATTAGACAGGGAACTGATGTCATCGGGCGGTGACCAACTCTCCTCAGGCATTTTGACCTTCCAGATGAGGGGTCAGCAGTGATCAGCAGGGGTCAAATCAATGCCCATCTCTTCCAGGCTTCCTGCAGAACTTCTCCCTCCTAATCCACAACCAGCAAGAGGTCCTTCTCTGCAGCCTCGCCCAGCCTCTAAGTGTCTGTCTTTCTGTCTGCATCTCCAGCATCCCCTACAGCCCAGCTCTACCTGGAACAGCCATGTCTGCCAATCGTTTGCTTTTACAGTCCTGCACTAGATTCTACTACTATCTTTCCTCTCAAAGGATTCCTCTAATAGCACTAAATAACTCTAACGTTTTTCATTATTTTTTGTAATTTCTGCAAAGTTAGCACAATCACTATTTGAACAACTATTATGCGTTTCCTCAGTTCCTCTGTCGAAGGTATAATTTACTTCTTTAACAAAAGATTTCTAGTTATAATCGTAAATTTCTGATATATTGCACAGCTGATCCACATATAACAGGTAATGGAATTTACTGACCAGGAGGCCCAGAGGGTCAGTCTTGTTTCCATTTCCCCTCTTGCTAAAGAGCTAAACACACTGGCTTCCTAGCACCTACAAAATCACAGTGCCAAAATAAGGGGCGTGCCTCTCACAAAGACTGCATAACATGCAGTGTGTTAAATAATGGTTGTTTTGGAGCTGTAAAAGGAGACCACGCTCTGTATTGCTCCCTGTGAGTTTAGCATTGGCACATCATAAGACTGTTTGACCCCTGGTGGATCTTCATTAGATCAGAAGCAAGGTTCATCTTCCTCCACCTGACTATTGTTTTACGTTAGTTATGGATTTCCCAAGTTGGACTTCCACACACTCCTAGTGTGAATGACAGGGGTTTCATGGGGAGGAGCTGAGACAATATCATCATCATTATATTACATAACGCTGTCAGGATTGCAAGAATTTTGCAACAAGGGATAAAACATTTATCATCCAGATATCATCCTGATAGACGGTTTAATTTTTTATTTGTGGTTGACAATTTGCCAAAACAATTTATTAGCCCTCCACTACCACCACCACAAACACACGCTCACACATGGATGCATGATTCCTCAATGCAGTAATAAAATATATCATTGTGATTAGGCATTCTTAAGCATTGAAAGGAAAATATGTTAACAGTTGGGGCTTTAAACACCCACAAAAATAATAATCAAATAATGACTTGGGTATTATGACCTCCTGTAAAAATGCTTGTTAGCCCTTTTCATGAGTTGTAGTTTTGAATGAGCGTCAGAAAGGACAATGCAAAATACTATCTTTTCTCTTTTCATCTAATGAATTTTCTTGTCATTGAAAAATCTCTTTCTGCTCTGTGCTGGGGATTGGTCATTCACCTTATTAATCACCATCTCTTCGAGGTTCCCCGTCAAATCAAAAACTAACTTCTGTTTTAAATAAAAGCAGTGTGGTAATCTTAATTACCCTGTGATTTCTTCAATACATTTTTTTATATAGCCTATTTCATGACTAAGAGCATAACTCATTTTAGATGTTTCCATTTTACAACATCAATTGGTGGCATCGACAAGGGCTATAAAATAGACAATTGTGTATATGTGATGCATGCTGTTACACCTTATTTTAAGGATTACAAACTGCTGGGCTTTTACATTAAATTAACTTCTCATTTACATCATATTGTGGACATTATTTACCTTTCCATGTTTATTTTTCTTTAATTTATTTTAATGATACAGTGATTTGGCAACAAACATGGCAATTCCAAGCGCTTTAGAAGAGGCACAAAACACAATTTTAGAGTATATTTCTTACTTGAAATAAATGTATCTTGAGCTCTCAGAAAATTGGTTGGACTGAAATGTAAGCGCGCCAATGTCTGGAACTTATATGCTTTCCTGCTGACACATTCACCCCTTCAGTGGCACTCAGTAAGCCTAAACCTTCTGCTCCCGTGCGGTTTGCAGGCTCGTTCGCTCGCCTCCTGATGACAGTCTCAAGGTTGGAGTTAAGAGTCCGGTAGGTGGCCTACGTGCTTCATCTCGGGAAAGCAGGCGCTGATTAAGGGGTAGGTGTGCAGAGCGAGCACACACACTCACACACACACACACACACACACACACACACACAACCGACACATTCTCATCGGTCTCCCTTTCGTGGCATCAAATGTTAATGC
>JAOVYW010013742.1:0-16821 GCA_025775045.1 Hiodon tergisus | reverse complement strand
CACACACACACACACACACACACACACAACCGACACATTCTCATCGGTCTCCCTTTCGTGGCATCAAATGTTAATGCTGTTGGACAATCAGTGGTTAAAAATAATACGCAATTGGATAATTATATTTTATCTTTGACAGAAGGGACTGAGAAATAGTGCGAAGGATTAATTCGTATAAATTAACTGGGGAACTGCGCGCAAGAGATACGGTCGACATGTTCGTGGGGACGAGAGTATTTATACCATAAACTGCAACCAGCGATCTTTCTACAGCCGCACCAGCTGCTTGTAACTGAATAGTGGATTACAAATCAGCGTGCTTTTAGCTATGAAGCATGAACATGTGATTTGAAAATGGAATTGTCAATCTTGATGATGTTCGTGCATTTACAACATATACATGCGTTAACGAGGTAGCCTAAACGTCGATACGTTAGAGATTTTTTTTTTTTAATTACATGAACTGTTTTTGGATTGAAGTTAATATATACCGGTTGCATTTAATTGCCTGACTTATTATTATTATTATTATTATGATTATTTTTATTATTATCGTAATCCGTGTTTATTGTAGAGATAAAATTTATGGAAACCGTTAACTAGCCGATTTCCTTGCTTCAACTCGTCTGTCCGATATGTCTCGGAAATGTTGAGTTGGTGATAGCTGGTGGATGTGCTCGTAGTTGGATTTTCTTTTAGACATTTCGGGGACATGACCCACGGACCTATAGCCTACATATATATATATTTTTCTTTCTTATGTTAATCGTCTAATCAGTAACTGGAGACAAGGAATGTCAAGATTCCCATAATTAAGTGAGACACATTTTGGAGACTTTTTATGTTTAAAGGAATGCACTTTATATTAAGAGAGGCGCAAAAATAATTTTTAAAAAATTGACCAAAATGTATTGAAATGCATATTTTGAGGTCTGCCGATTTACTCTGCATGTAACTCAAAATGTAGATGTACGCGTTGTCTAATGTGCAGCTTGCAAAAGGGGACAAAAGTTAAATACGGATATGAAAAATCGCTTTGGATTCTGAAAGGATATGTATTTGATCAGTAACGTTGGAAAAACAGGGTTGAAGAAAACTTGCATCTATAACCACTGAAATGGGAATTAAAAGCGCAACGCACTTTGGCGGGATATGGTGATATTCTGCCGGTGACTACGAAGGGTTTTTGGAAAATATCCAGTTCTGGAAGTGGTTGGTGTTAAACCTGATTGAGATGTAAAAATGTAACAGTACAAATCTTTGAAAAATAAAAAGAGCATAATGTTGGCGAGAACATTACATCTACGCTAACTGCAGTAGCAGATAGACATGCACCATCAAGAAGAAAATAACAGGCTCGGATTCAGTCGGATGGAAATCAGACGGTGTGAATCAGCTGGGTCTTCACCATCGAAACACCCATTTAAAGAAAGCACTGGTGGGTGTTTCATGTTTAATTTTTCCCCAAACTGCAATACAGATGAATGGTCCGAATGAGAATGCGTATTAGAAATGTTTATTTCTTTTTTTTTAAACGTGTTTTTAACACTTTTGTAAGATTTAGTAATACCTTCATTTATTATTTATTCAGGCACTGGTTAAATTATACACTCAGGAAACGTATTCCCTCTGATACTGCTGAATGGTTTGAAAATTGCTGCTGGATTTTCTTTGCAGTAGTAAAAGGAGGTTGTTGATGCGGCGACCGCGAATTTATGGTTGCTTGTTAAAAACGCATAGATCATATATGGTCTTCCAATTTACAATTCTCAAATCCATCACCTTCGTCGTCACCACGTCTATTAAAATGAGGCGCCGTTATAAATGCATTTTACTGATGATCTGAAAATTGGAATTAGAATGCATTGGTTTCTGATGTTGTATTTTCTATTTCAGGTTCAGTGTAAGAGTACTCAATTTTAAATTTTTTATTGTTTCACTTGTCTCTAAATGCACATGGAAAACACATTGATTTAAAGTTTGGTTGCGAGAGAGGGGGGCTTATTATGTTGCCGCTGAGGTTCTGCGGATATTATGTAGTTCTCTGGTTTACAAGAGTCCAGAAACTCAGTTTGAGTTGTAAAATATCGTGATTGGCTAAAAGACGCTCATATTAAAACAGGGCGCCATGTTACCCCAGATAGTCTCTAAACTATTACATTTCTTTAAAAAAAAATATTACTCGAGCATTAATTAACTAAATTACGACAGTTATTATTCGTCGCTAACCTGAAGACAATGGTATTTGACTGACAGTTATCCAATACTTATCTAACAGTACAAAGGCAGCGCATATTAGCGAAATAAATATTAACATTTTTATGAGGTGAGAAATTGCTTAACTGCACCATTTGTTAATCAATACTAAGTTAATGTTTATATTTCAATTTTATAAAGCCATTTTCAAATTCAGGGGTTCTACTTTTTGAGGGACAGAGTTGTTAATTATTAATAACTACGTACAAAAAGCCAAGTGTGAATTTAACCAAGGAAAACAGTTGTGACACCATCATGATCGATAATTTAAGCGTTATTTTAGATTTAGTTATTAAAATAGTCACACACATTTTATGTATTTAAAGGTAAAACAGATATCTTATGATAAAATTGGGAATTTCATCAGTTACCTAGACAACTACATCCGTATGATTTACTGTATCTGGCACCATGGTTATGAAGGTAAATCCAAAACTTGTGTTACTCGTGCAACACTCACTCCCTTTTCAGAGACGACCCAATAACTGCAAGGCATAGCCTACCAAGCATCAGCATGAGCCACCAAGGCTCCCGTCCCACTGGATGGCAACCCAAGCTCACACAGACATCAAACACATATAGGCCTACGCTTACTGCTAAGCTTTCTAACTTTGGTGTGTGGGAGGAAGGAGCACGCCAAAATGCCTGGTGAGAGCCTGGGCAAACACAGGGAAAACGCGCAAACCCAACCGAGACCTGGGATCTATCTCAAGGTCAGGCTCTATGAAGTCCTAGAGCTAACCGCACCCACAATTTACATTGCCTGTGATATAGGCAACCTTGCTTACTGATCTCTTTATATACATATCATTTTACCCTTTTAAAACATTTGCCTAGTTATCTGTACATCAGTTTATGCCATTTTTTTATATATTAAATAAACTTGGAGAGCATTCACTTACATGATGTGGCGATTTAAACCTTAGGCTAGCTCTCATATGGCTGTCAAGTAGCAGCACCATTAGTCCTCGGATGAGAAGGAACCTTTAGGACAAACGCTTTGTATCTGCTTTAGCATTTTTTGCAGAATTTTCAGTTTTGACAGGAACAAGCCACAATTGCAATTCAGATTTTATTTGGTCATTAGTCATTAAGATTTTTGACAGCTGAGTTTTGCTATATAAGACCAGTTTTCTTCTAGCAGGCTAAAATAATTCAGTAATTTTTTCTAAACATTAGTATCTACAGACAAGAAGGAATGACTGTATAATCTCAGAAACCAAAATTATATACCGAATGAAGAAATTCTATAACATGAAAGATGCAATATGAAAATATATTTTAGAATAAAATAAAGCACCTCACTGATAGGGCCCCAGCAACATAATTTAAAGCTATGCAACCTTTAAGGGTGTGTGTGGTACTAAAATGTATGTGATCACCAGCCTACAGAAACTGGTTTAAAATAAAAAGTGGATTAACAGGTGGGACATTTTTACACGTAACATTGTTCACTGATATTGTTCAATGTATCACAATGGCATGCAAAAAGTAAATACTAACTAAAGTAAATAAAATAGAAATAAAATTTAAATGCTGTAAATACTGCAGCTATTTTGCTCTGCATTTTCATTTGAATGTTTACGTCCCCGCAGCACATTATAAATTCAAAATTCAGGCAACCTGAAGTCATTTAATTGTGCTATAAATATACTCTGAATAATTCTTTAGGTGATCAAACATGAAATGACCATTATGGCTTTATGGGGTAATTGGGAACTCTCATAGCGTTGATTTGATGAGGGAACAATATAATATACTAACAAACACTGAAATAATGCAAACACGACCCAATTTTAATTAAGAGAAAATAGCTATTTGTCATCTTGGCACTGTAATTATTCACACCTCTAGGGTCGCATAAGATGTACTTTCCCTTAGTTCCTTTTAAATTTATATTTTTTGAAATTATTCCCTCATATCGGTCCTCGACGGCACGTTGTATACAAGGTGTAGCACAGAGGTAATATATGATGGAAGGAGATTTCATTAAACCAGCAAGTCCGGTATTAATATTGCAGTTCAGTCTGAAGTAATGATGAACGTTCATTGTGGTCATGGGCATGCTTGTTACAACATGTTGATTAATAAAGCAAACAAAAAACACTACATCAGTGTTCTGCACAAATGAACAAGGAAACCGCAAACTCAGATGAGGTCGCACAAGAAAGTGAATTTATCACGCGTGCCTAATGCATGTTCCCTGTTGAGAGACTCAAAAGGAGCAACAGTATCAAGCAGAATGCTTGACCTGGTGCTGGCTATATCGTTCTGAATTAGGCAATGGGGAGATTTGGCAACGTTAACAAGAAAAAAAAATCTATTGTAGACACTGTTGTAAAACAATGTTAACAGAGGGGACTTTGTCAGAGGGCTGTACGTAATATGAAACACTTATGGATGAAGGGGCCAAGATCAGCAGATTATTGAAATAGCTTTTATAGATACAGAGAGTCTTAGCTTGTGTAAACCCCGGTCAACTCAGATTAAGAAAAAAGAAAAAAAAGACCCAGACAACCAGGCAGTGATTAGATGAAGCTCCTCTCCATTGCTGGAGTCATAACTGCAACAACACTTTCACCCAGCATGAAAAATCTACCCCTCACCCTACTGTTTAGCTTCTCCTCGATATATCTTTATGTATAATTGTGTGTGCTGTGCAGGAGCCTTAAAGTACTAGCGAACTGTCTTTTAATGACTCCGGTGTTCAGTGGAGTGCAACACTGAAATTGCGCCTTTGTGAGTAACACAAAGTGCCGGTTGAAAATAAAATAAGGTAGAGGAGAGAAGAACAGATACCTGTGTGCGGTCACTAAAACTGACAGCAGTTAGCTATTTTTAATGTTTTAGTTTTTTTATGTCCTTCTCACGGATAGAATTATCAAAATCCATTTGCTTTGTACATCAAATCCTGGTCAGGGCACGTAATTGATGCACATATTAGTGATACATAAAAGGGTGGAATGGCATATCCATGCAGCATGATTTGGATTAAAGCAGTGTGGATAGCAGGGAACCTCAAACGATTATCTAGGCAGAGGCCTAGTTGTGTGTGGAGAGGTTCGGCCTGCAAAAGATCATTGTACTAGTGAACAATTCGCGCTGATGTAGTTACGCCACCTTTAAAAAGGTTGAAATTTGACTGCATACTGCAGTAACGATGATGGTGATTTCAACTTTTTTTTTTTTAATAACACGTATTAAAACTAGTGCATGAGGACAAAATTTTGCAGTTGAGATTGATGCCTTAATGCTTTAGGAATACAAAATGGCTGTCATACCCAGAGACAAATCATTTAACCTGAATCACTGTGTCTACAAAGCATCATAGCATGGGATGATGAAAATTTCACAAATATTATTAAGTTGTATTGACTTTGGGACCAATTGAGCAACATATTTATTTCTTGAATGTGAGAGATATTACAGTAAGATACATTGTAATATGTTTCCATAGGGAACATCTTACTGCTTTATATTTGTTAACTTTCCCCAGGTAATTTTATTCAAACCAAAATTGAACCAAGCCTCTTTAGATTAGATTTAGATTAGCTCAGAAAAAACAATTAATTTTTGCCATGTTTGGAGTTCCATAGAAAGCTGTGCATGATTTTATTTAATTCCAACAATCCAGTTGGTATTAATTCAGCTGCCCACTACCTTTTTCAGGCCAGGTGCTGCCGGGTAATGACGAATTGTAGGATATCATACTACGGATAATGCTGGGATGTATTCAAAGACATTATTACCACAAACATTCACATACATCTCCCACATAACGAAGTGGATATTTTAGAATCCAAAGGTGACCTCGCTAAAAGAGTTCAGCTGTATGAAGTTGTGTTGAATATGCCTTTTCTCCCTCTTGAGCACTTGTTGTGTTTGCTTATACTGTTTGCAACAACACTGCTGCTGTTTTGCACCAAACAGACAATGTCCTTTAAACATTACATAATGTGCGTTAAGGCAATGTCATCCTATGGGGTGACATTAAACTGGAGGGGTTTGTGGAGGGACTACTGTTGTCTTTCCAAAAAAACATGCTTAATCACCCTGTAACAGACTGGCCATGACTACCAGAAGCCAGTGTTATTTGACCTAACATCAACGATAACACCGTGTGAAAAAAAGAAAGAAAAGAAAGTATGATGGTAGTGTTGATGGTTGTCTCAGTTCACAACACAGCCCCAGTTCCTCACTAGATTTTGCCATCACCTTTTCTCATCAGTCACTTCTCCCAACTTGTTCCAACTAATCATTCAATTAATATTCCTGAATCCCATGTGTAGTGGTTCAGTCACCATCTGCTCCCATTGGCCCTGCACCTCCCAACTTGGTTTCATGTTCCATATATAAACCCTTCACTAACCCTCACTCTTTGTGAAGTCTTGTCTGTTTCACTGCAGCATCTCCTGGATGCCTTGCGATTTTGAATTTCCCTCTTAACTGTTTGCCTGACCATTGCTTGTGTCCTCGACCACGTCTTTGCCTAGCCTTGATTGCCTTGTCCTGCCGGTACCCGACCCATGCCTGTCTGACCTTCCCTATCAGCACTGCAACTGGGTTTCCCTGTTCCTGTTTGTCATCTTTTTAATAGTTAACCAATTACTTGCTTTTTCTTTGACTAAACCAAAAGAAGGTTGCGGTAAATTTTGAAGTAAAATAGAATTTATTTTGTAAAGAACCCATTTGCAGTGCAACAAAAAATTCCTAATAGAGATATTACTTTTAAATCAAATTTTACTTGCTCATGACTTTTTACATCAAAGTCATGCTCAAGGAAGACGGAAAACACCACATAATAGAAATTCTCTGGCACTCCTTCAGCAAAAGGAGCAAAAAAAAAAACTGCTGTTTTCAACATGAGCTCATGTCCGATGTACATTGAATAACTAGAAAAGTGCAGTTGTTATTTTAATGCAAAATATGTTTATCCGATGTCACGTATTAAATCCAATGCCGGCCGTGCTCAATCGGTGCGCAACTAGCGCTAGGCACTATCACAACAGCACTGCCTTTGTTCATATATCAATCTTCGTTCATTGTAGTGCAGATTAAAAAGAGCATATAAGTGGGTCAGCTTGAATAACTTTAACAAATAATAATGATAACAACAATGAACAGTACACTGTAAAAGCACAGCAGTTTTGCGCGATGGGCAGACAAAACAGTCTTAAGTCTGCAGAAGAACTGTGGAAAGTTTTCCAAGATGCTTGGAGCCTACCGATTGTCTTGTAAATCGACCTAACATAATTGTTGCAGTTTTGAAGGCATAGGGTGGTCGGAGCAAACATTTTTTTACGGTTTACTGCCCTTTATAGTATTTGTTTTATATTTAGAACCTATTTTAGAGATTATATCAAATATGCTTAGTTGGAGATTGTTGGAGTTTATTTATATTTTACATTTTTTGTCATTTAGCAGATACTTCTATCCAGAGCTACGTACATAATTTGAGGATCACCTGATTACTGTTTATAAGTTTGTGGCGAACTTTGCACTTTTAATAAAAGGTGATTGTGGGAGGAAATAAGTGAGATGGCTGTTATAGCCACATGTGTGTCCACGGGCCACTGAAGAGAAGACGATTGGGGAAACTTTTTGTTTTCAGGCCCATAGCTTGGCGAGAATTGCTAAATTTGGTGTCCTTCCACCGTGCATCACAATGTTGATACAGAGGAATGCGGTGATCTTCAATGTATTTGCTCAATACCCTTAGCAGGCCAGCTGTGGCGTCTGTGTGGCAGCAATCTCAGACAAAGGGTGCGGATCACATCAGTGAGGTCTCTATATGAGCCAACTTAACATAAAATTATTTTGTGCTGTTTGAGATGATGTGAGAGATGGATTTATGGTCATTTGTCTCTGCTGCACAAATTTTTTGACTTAATGGTGTTTCCATTGAAACTTTTCTACAAAGAAAAAAAATCATAAAGTCATAGCATTAAGAAACATAACAAAAAGGAACAGGAAAGATGCAGTGCGTTTGGGTGGTTGTCTATGAACAGGGTAGCTAGGCCAAGTGGATGAGTCTGCACAACTCGTCTGCTGTGGGAAGCAGAGGATACCTTTTTCTGGGCACTTGTAAAGCATTTGTTTGTCGTAACACTCAAGTTTCCAGTCATTTTAGTCATTATTATATCAAAGATTAAATTGCCTGCGAATGTAACTAATTTAATCTGATTTAAAACCCTAAGTTTAACCCTAAGACTTTGTGTTCCTCACATCATAAAAAAGGACAAAATGGGGTAGAGGAAAGCAAGTTAATGGTCGGGATTCCAAGGTCTGGGTTTAATAGGTTGTTTGAATGTACAAAAAAATAAAATTAATAATAATAATATGCTGCTTGAGTAGATTGTTCTTAGCTGAGTTCATTAACACAATTTCCTTTCACAGTGAGCCTGTGCAGAAGCTTTCAGGCAAAAATAATGGCAATATCAATCAGAGAGAGTGTGCCTCTGCTGCTGAGACAATGGCAGATACGGAGATACGCCCTTTGTCCACTTGTCATCCACTTGTCATCCAGACCTGTTGCTGAGGATAAATGTCACGTAGCAAAACGCAGCCTTTACAGGTCTTATTCACTTATAGAGAAATAAATAAATATATAAAAACTTCCTGTCATCTTAACAATTGTAGGCCTGAAAGGCAGTTACGCAATTAATAATTCATGAACTTCTCCTGTTGTAAGTCTTTATTAACCAAAATGTTTATTGCACTTTCTCAGAGTAGACCAGAGCGTGTCAGTGAGCGAGAAAGTGTGAGAGAGCGAGAGGACTCAGCTGATTGGATAAGAGGCAGTACCCTGCTGAGCCACAGATTTCGCACAAGGAAAAATATACATTCATATTTATACACAACATACACTAATAACAATATAAAACTAATAACAAGCATGTCCATCTTTTCCGTAATATTTACAGGGAGACTCTATAGGGACCCTAAAACATCTCTCAAAAAATAATCTTTTGATATTTTCTCTCCAAATGCATTTGTCTCATGCATCTTTAGTAATACTGTAGTTTGGGCTCATTCCATTTTGCGAGTCCTCCTCTTTCATTTAAAATAAGTCTTAAAATAAGCTCTTGTCTAGGTAAATTCAACTTTGGCTTAAAAAAGTCCTTCACCTCTTGGGTAAGACTGTTTATTTATAGTATTGGTTATGACTGCAGCAACACCTTTGAACAACATTTTAGCACTACCTAAATATGTGCACCCATTTACTTAACTTGAACCAATTCCTTTCCTAATTGTTGGCTTCCAGCAAGGCTCTTGTCAATGTCAATCTTCCGTCATGTCATGTACAGCCTGCAATCAGTGCAAACCACCTTTTACCCTCATCAAGTACTTGTCATTTTGCAGATTTTAGCAGTGTAATCTTTTCCATCTTAACAAAGACCTTCGAATGGCAATACCCTTCAGGTCGTAATTTCAAGATTGACCTTTGTACAGTTATATTTGAATTTATTGAAAGGATAGACCCCTTGAGATGTAACATCTCGTTTTCGAGGTTGCCCTACAGTTGAGGGATGGACAATGACACCTGAGGCTTTTGGCAGTCTTTTTTAGTGCTTTTTTTACCTTGGGTACATTTCATCTTTGTTAGACAGTTGGTTTGTTTTTCCATGTTGGATTTGTAAATTAAAGGGGATGTACACTTTGAAAACAATTGGATATTTTGCCGCACAATCCTCGTATATATTTTCTGCTGTTCAAGAGGTGGGCTGTTGGCTTAATGGATGAATAGTGGATGAATCATAAGGAATCACTTTGATTTAAGTGGAGAATAAAATTGACTTTATACCAAAACTCGTGTTTGTACATGGTTTGCTTTGTGTTGTTGTGAGCACAACATTTACGTTTTTACATAGTTTTTATTTAGCAGACACTCGTATTCTGAGCAAAAATACAAAAGTGTTACAAAAAGGGTCAACATGCAATATAAGATACTGAGCTGCAATGTTCTATTGAGAAGCACTGCAAGTGGGTACATAGATAAGTTCTACTGAGGAGATAAGGTACAAATTAATTACAACAATCAATATAATCAATAAAGAGCATAAGCAAATTAAAGACAGTTCAAAAATGACAGTTCCTTGGGGGAGACTCAATGTTGTGGCATGAGGTGAGTTTTCGGTTTTACTCTTTAAGGCTGGGAAGCTTCTGATGGAAGTCTGTGAGTCTGACTTCCATGAGAAGGTCATTTAACCATTTGGGTGCAAGTGATGAGATAATAGTTTCTGAGAATCCTGTTCATCACGAATGACAAACTTGGTTTCTTTTCAGCCAAACTGAAGTTGATAGCTGTAGGAAATGCGAGTGGAGTCATTGATTTAATTGTTGATGCTCGTGACATTCAAACTACTGACTATGTCTAAGGTTTTATATAGTCGTGCAATGCATACCTGCTTATTTCCGAAGCAAAGTAAAATTTAATAATTGAACAACTCGCCCTCATAAAATTAATGGATGGTAGACACCTAACACCAAGAAAAATTATTGTCCTAGGCCAGCAGAAGTGGGGTTTGAACCGTCTGGTTATAACTATATAAAGGGTGAATATTCTTATCACCCTTTATTGCCTCATTTCCTGTCATGCATTACTCCAGTTTGAGCTGTGCATACATTTTCTAATTAGCACAAAAACACTAATTAAGTATCTCGCATTGCACTTCAAGCAACAGTTTCATTCATCACTTTTTGCAAAGGGAATGATGAATTATATGTCTCAGTAGATAGTGTTAATCCATATTCCATTTTCTACGTTCAGCTAGAAATCGGGACCCAGGAGCATCAGGGACTATGAGTGCGATGCAATCTGACTATGTCGGTCCCCTCAGTCTCAGTCCTGCCATAACTCACAGCATTTCTGTCCTGCAGCATCTGCCAAGATGCATGCACTGGAAGTTCCTGTCTTAGGAGAATATGGCAAGCTGGAGGAGTGCCAGGTCACGTAAGATGAATGGAGGAGCAAATACATACGAATCGCTCGACTGTATTTCTGTAAATCTAGACGTTTCTCTTACCGAAACGTATACAAAAAATTGACAACAGCCATTTGTGGTTTACAACGAGACATGTGCCCAAAACCAGCATTGTAAGTCTTTACTGCATGTGTGTGTGTGTGTGTGTTCTTTGTGGAAAATTCTAAAATGATGTGACAAGTAATTTGTTAATCTAGCAAAACTAAATTCAACAAATGCTGTGATATGTCTTACTTCTTAAAGCCTACTGTGTTCGTTAAAAGAAATGTCACGATTTAATGGAATGAGAGCCACTTGAAGTCTTTCAGTTGTGATGCTTTACTTTGAAGATTTTTTCTTCCATATGGATGAGTGGTATTGGATAGCCAGGCGGTGCTGCCTAGGGATTGAAAATATTAATTGTTAGATGTTTCATAATATGCTAATAGTTTCTTCGGTCTTGTCACTTAAAATTTTTAGGTATTTAATAATTAACTATGATTTCAGTAATTGTATATCATTAACACTCCCTTCAGACATGTCTAAATGTATGACTAGATCACTCTAAGAATGCATTATCCAAAACTCATTGAGTGTTGTTCAATCACTCCTACCCACATTGCATCTCTTTAACTAACGGTAGTTTATACATTGTCGTGATGATTATGATAACCGTAATGATAATTATGATCAACAGCTGCTAGGAATATTCTGAAACAACCTTTAATCATGCAGTAAAGTGACTTCCTTATTTGCTTCTTGGCTATATTAATGACCTCCAGCCACAAAGGGGCCCTTGAAGACACTGTGTACTGTAATTTGTACGTTTGTATGTTTTTTCAGTGTAATAAAATTACGAGCAAATCTGCAGTCCAATGTTTGCACCCTCACCGCCAAAGCACTCACAATTAAACCAATATGATCATTGTAAAGTTGTCTTCCAGATAACATGTTATAATTATACCTGATTGCGATTGGTACAATATATACCTATAGGTGGGTTTAATGCGAAGGCTGATCAAATTAGGGGAAAAGAAAAAAAACCTTATACGGTGTGCTACAGCACAAAGAAAGAAAGAATGTTATAAAGCAAGAAATGAAAAGAAAATTCATTAAGGGACAATCATTACGGGTCGACATATTCCTTGCGGTTTTATCAGAAGAAAGATAGAGAAGCAAGAGAGGTAGCCTTCTGCAGAGCATACCTATCTTTAGTTTTTCTTTTAAAGAGACAGGTAAACGCTACATACCGTTGGTCTTTGAAAGGGGGTTGAGAGCGAGTCCCCCGTTGCTGGTAATAGCTCTGTGTCTGTTACTATAATTAGAAGTATGGAGATGTTGACCAAAATGTTGCAACCACCTATCCTCCTATGGACATTACTAACTGAGATTAGTGCCAGCTGTTCAAGCTTAAGCCATGATATAAATGTGAACAACCCCTTTATATGGGGCAAGATAGATGAGTGACTCCAGACTCTGGTAATCAAAAAGAGTGGCCAGGTATAATTCAGCGCTTTTCAAGAACCCAAAGTCGATTTACAATAAACACCTGAGACAAACAACAAAACAGAACAATGCTGTAAACTGCAACATATGAGAGAAGAGAGGGTTGTGCTTGGACCTGGGGATGGCAAGATGGTTAGCATTGGTGGAGTGGATTGAGTGTGTAGAGTAGAGTTGACCGAGGACAGTGATGATGTGCTGCCAGTGTTGGGTGAATAGTCAGGCTGCAGGGTTTTGGACTTGGAGCTTGTAGCGAGAGGAGATGAATGCATGGAGGAGGGTTTAAGCTGCATGACAGGAGAGGAAGGACCTGAATGTTGCCGAGGTCTAAAAATGAGGATTTGACAGTATGTCTTATGTGGTCAAAAGGAGAGGGTGGAGCCCAGGATAATGCCAATATTGCATACAAAGGAATCTGTATCTATAATCTATACTATGCAATCAACGGTTAGGTTACAGGCTTTGGTGAGGATGGATTTGGTGCCTATAAGGAGGAGTTCTCCTGTTGAGCTTGAGGAAGTTGTGTTGCATCCAGGTTTTTATATCAGAGAGGCTGGATTGTGAGCCAGAAGAGGGTTGAGGAGAGATTAGGTACTGACGTAGATCTGGGTTTCATCAGCATAGCAATGAAAGTCCAGGTTGAAGCTTCGGAGAATATGATCAAGGGGGAGGATGTAGATGGCGAAGAGAAAGGGGCCCAGCACAGAGCCCTGGGGAACGCCCTGTGTAATAGCAGTTAAATATATAGAGAAATAGATGTTGAGGGAGATGTAATTAATGGTTCCGTTTCCTAAGGTATGCTTAAAGCCAGGAGTGCAGTATCCAGCCTTCACGTGAGATGTCAGTGGGGGGAGGACATTAACTAACGATTTGTTTAGTTGGCAGTCACAGAACAGAGAGTTGGTTCCATGGGGTTGGCTCAAAGCATGTGAATGGTTTTACCTGCAAGCTTTTCTCCATAAAAATTTTAACATGTCTTTGTGGATGGATTTAGTAATTGAAAGTTTAGCTAAATGTGAGAGGAGCTTAGACATTCAGAACTTTCATGTTAGCATCACAGCGATCTAGATTGCTGCATTGGTCGTTGTTCTGTCCTATTGCGTACCAGAGGCTTTCGTGATTTTTCGTTGCCATGGTTGTTGCATTAGCCAATCACACAATCAACCTAGCTTAGACTGAGTTGATGGTGGGGGCTTAAAGCGGTCCAGAATTTGTTATTCTCGACCGAGGCTTGTCCCATTCTTCTATAAGACGTGCGCCCTGCCGAGAGGAAAAATGGTCTAAATTGTTCAACAGATTTCAAGTCAAACTCACATTTCTTAAAAAAATTAGGGAACTGGGTAACAGAACAGTGGAGTCTGCCGTTTTGATCCAGCTAAGAAGCGTCCATTATATCCTGTTAATGCCCCAATCAGCTTTCACTGCTTGGGTCATATGGATGAGTCATATGGATGTGACACATGAGAGAAAATATATTATTTAGGATTTTTTTTTTTTTTTAAATAACTGTGAATACACACCAATACCAAAGAGTTCAGAAATCCCTGGGTAGTTGGGATGGCTGGCTGAACACCTAAAACATTATTTTCTCTGACTGTTTTTAGTTGGGGAAAAACAGTACTTAGATCCAAGTCATACTTATATGGAGGCAAAAGTGAGAAGGTTTGCATTTTGTTTTTGCGGTGATCATGATGGTGTTTAGCTCTTCATAATTCAGTGTTTTGTGCACCATTTCAGAAGTGGCAAGAAAAATACAGATGTTATTGGAATTTTTCTCTATAAAACATTGTGATAAACAAAATAGACGTCAACACTGTCAGGACATTTATGAAACAGACTTGCGTTCTGCCAAGACCGGAGCTGGTTGTTAGAAAATGCAGAATTTTATGCATCAGAGCTTGCTGTATCAGATCAGTGTTTTATTTAAGGTCTAATCCTGCCATTGCATGCACCTCACATGTAACTTATGTTGCTGTCTATTATGGCCCTTCCAACCTGGACTATGGAGCAGTGAATGGTGTTTTGTTCATAGCAGGTCTAAGGAAAATTTGAACTAATCTAAGAAAGGCAAATACAGTATATAAGCCCGAAAAATGTAAATTAAGTTTTTTTTTGTTTTTTTGTTTAAATATAGAAATTCTAGATAGATTGAAAAAAATGTTTGCATGCAGGTAAGGACTGCTTTGTGTGCTCTGACGTTCCAGAACCGTTTTGTGACAGACACACACAGACCCAGTGTTTGTTTTTCAAATAATGACCTATGATTTTGCCACAAACAAAGGATTATTTATTCTTATTCACAAACCCATTTACACCTTATGAACTAGATTGTGAACTGAAATCACTGCGAAAAGAAACATTAAACCAGATTAATATGAGCTAATCTATAGATGTGCACACCTTGCTCTGTCTAAACCTTTAGTTTCATGTACTTCCGTTGCAGTCACTACTGAATTATTGACTGCATTCTTTAAAAGTAACATTAAGTCTAGCAAAACGTTACAACACCCAGTACCCATTTAGAGGTCACATATCCATCTGGCATCCAAGCCATTAGACAATTGGAGGAAACCAGAGAATCTAGAGGAGGAATTCCACTCAAACACAAGCAGAACTCCACAGATTTAAACCCAGGACCCTGGTGCTCTGGGGCACCATCACCAATGGCTGAGTAACCATGCCACCCTTAACTCTCAGTAAATGATGCATCAATAATCCCAAAATGAATTTGTAGAATAGAAGAGAAGAACAGAGACAGTTCCATTCAAAAGATAATAAAAACTGCATGATGCATCTTGTTTTTGTAGCGAATATTTGTCAGGTTAATTTTTGCACAAAATTTGTGATTTTTAATGGCCTCTAAAACGAATTTATGCAATGCAGATGGCCCTCTTAAGTCAGTTTCTGGAAAGAAAATACCCTCACCTGGTACTTCAGGTTGAGGAAAACTCTATAATGGGGGGGGGGGGGGTAAGTAGTCATCAAAACAATAGTGCTATGCTACATGAAGCAGGTTTCTAATGTCCTCAGTGGGGCCCTCACACACCACATCTGCAACAATGTGTATTGTAACAAACTAAATCAACCATATAGCAAAATATAAATTCAAACAAGATTAGTAAACAAAATAAAAGAAGTGCATGTAATATTTTAAAATAACGAAATGGGAATCATGGCTAAAATATTATTGTTGCTATCATCATTATCATTAATGGGAAGGTTTGTCATTTGATTGAGACAACAAAACCTTTTTTTTCTGCATGTTAATGTTCATATTTATAATGAATAAATCTGTGTGCCACACTAAAATATCTTGTAAATATATATTTTTTCTTATATCCATTCCTTTGCATATCTCACTGTACTTAGAAAACATATTATTATTATTATTATTATTATTATTATTATTATTATTATGCAAAGAACATGTTACTCTTGAAAATTAAATTTCTTACATTTTGTGGGCTAAGATACCGATTCAAACTAATGGTTATCAAACTACCCTGGATGGTGTCTGTATATCGGATAGCACTAAGAGCTCCCCCTCAAAATTCAAACTATTTTGTAACTATTAGGAGTGCCTATAAATAAATATTGTCCCAGTTAAAGACCCATGCAGACAAGTAGGTTTGTCCCTCCTGAAATTCTTTAAGATGTTTGCACGTCTCTGTTAATTAAGTGAATTTATTTCTATTTTTCACTCAAGTGCACCCAAGTGAATAATGCTCATTACTTATTTGCACCCTTATTCCGGATGGTTTACATAACTTGCAGTTTTACTTTTTTGAACCTCCATGGGATCTGAACTCACAACTTTCTGTCAGACTGTTTCATCACAATACCGTTTCTCCTTTCCTTTTTTTCTTTTTCTTTTTTCAGTCCTATGCGTTTGTCTATCGCAAGTAGTACCTTTACTGTGAATGGTACTTCTAGGGACACATTCATTAGTTGCGTGTAATAATATAAAAATTAATGCATACTGTATAATATATAATATAATATATAATATGATATATAATATAATATATATATATATATATATACAGTGCCTTGCAAAAGTATTCACCCCCCTTGGCTTTTTACCTATTTTGTTACATTA
>JAOVYW010013724.1:21723-35205 GCA_025775045.1 Hiodon tergisus | reverse complement strand
TTTCCCTCTACAGAAGGAACGGTATACACAACAGTTTACCTCTACAGAAGGAACGGTATACACAACAGTTTACCACTGCAGAAGGAACGGTATACACAACAGTTTCCCTCTACAGAAGGAACGGTATACACAACAGTTTCCCTCTACAGAAGGAACGGTATACACAAGAAGCAATCTATCAGTTGACTCTGTTTCAAACATTCGGAATGGGCTGTGTCAAGTGTATCTGATATGAAAAATGTGAGTCTGTTATGGAACATCAGGAATGCATGGAACCATCACCATAGTGTAAGCACCATTACTGAGAAACTAACAGAGAGGGAGAGGGAGAGGGAGAGGGAGAGGGAGAGAGATGGGACCTCAGTGGAACTGATAGTGAGTGTCATGTAGATGGTGTGAGATCGCGGTCCATGAAGAATACAGATGAATATAAATTGTGCATTAACAAGTTCATCAATTAATGCCGTTGTGAATGACACTAATGAGAGAACTAACTGTAGGAAAATGGAAAATGTGCCCTTGTTGAGTTCCTGCGTTATCATTTGAGACACATTTTATAATGTGAGAAAAAATAACAGCGCAACGGGGGTTAAGCAAGGCTTAGCAAATATTGCCAACTGTAGATCTCTGAGGGAAGATAAATTAGATAATCTTCAACTTGGCTATATACGAGAAAGATTAGCTGGTGTAAATATCAATCTTTACCTCTTTTATACTCCATAAAAGCTGGAATTGTGCTTCCACTCGTTCAGTCAAACGATGAAATGATTCGGTGTGATTTCAGAAAAGACTTGAATCAGTTGATGTTGCATGGACGGTGTGTAAAGTACAGATTCCCGGGCATGCACGTGTTACAGATAATGAGGTGTAATCACCGGCCGAGATGAATGTGAGCGAGACACAATTAGTGATCACAGAGCGTAGATCCTGAAATTAGCAATGTGAATGAAAACGTTCTTTACCGTTCACCTTACTGTGAGGCGACAAGCTTGCGTTTTAAAATATTAATTAATGGAATGACTGCATCATTAATCATAGCCTTCTGCATAGCTGTTGCCCTTGGAACATTCCTTTCTATTGTTTTACGTTAAGTACTTTTTTATTGATGGAAGTGACAAGGAGAACCCTATTATATATAATCTTTTCAGAACGGAGTCCCCCAGGTTGCCTTTCCTTGTAGAACAGGCAGATAATGCATGCCTTTGGATATAATAGCACGGGCCCTGTGCAATGGATCAGACACAGCCATTTTCACCCCTCTACAATTACAACATTTTCACTGGTCATGATCAAACAAAGGGAAATGAATGGTATAAATGAATAAACACCCTTCAACATTCCATTTGAGACCCTCATAAAAGGTTAATGGGTTGGTCCAAACAGCATGGCCAACTTATAAAGTTTTAGCTAAACAACTAATTCCCCTCAATAATTATTAATAACTTTGGCATCATTTATTACAGTCGAGCTAGGTAGCTTTTGCCAGGTAGCTTTTCATTGCGACAATGGGTAGCTGGGTAGCTAGCTTGCTAGCTAGCTATGTCTAATCACTGACTCTTTTGCATGTGTAACTTGTACCTTAGATACCCATTACAGTCAAGTATGTCAGACAATTGATGCCTTTTACTGCCCATGTATAAAACAAACATTTTGGATTATTTAAAAAGGAAGAAAATGGGGGGACGTAAACTTACAGCTTATACCACAGAGAACAATGGCATGGAGATAGCAGACAGAAATCCAGGAAAGCCATCTATATGCATAACGCTTTTTCAGGCTTTCCTACGTAATAGTTACGTTTATTTTAATAGAAATATTTGTCAACAAGACGTATGTTGTGTATCACCAGGAAAACATTTTGCACAAAGAATAAAAAGATTTATGAATCTAAAATCTGATTTGAGATAAATTTGGACTATAAAGTGTCTGCCTCTTGATGCTAAACTGGATTTTAATTCTCCCTGAATTTAACACTGTCAATGCGGGCCAAGGGCAATTTACTGGCCATGTAATAGTAGTCTTTGAAAAAATTCTTAGATGGTCTCAAAAATTCATTCTAATCTGATGACACATTGATAGATTCTTGTACTTCAGGCTGTACTGTCGTCACAATTTAAATGATGAAAAATGCATTCTGTGGGATCAGCAAGGTTTCAAACAATCACTGCCAAAGTGAATTCTGTGCCATATCTATAAGTCATTTTGTTTTATAGGTCATTAGGATCTCCAGAGAGCGATTGTACGGAGACCAGGGCTTTCTGTCTAAATTAAAATGTCAGCAAAAGAGAAATAGAACAAAACAAGGAATATACAATTAATTACAAAGCCATAAAATCCAACTACAAGGGAGGTAATGCTGCTGTCGTCATAGTAGTTTCTGATTACAGCTAACTGGGTAAGAAAACATTATACTTATATTTACATTGTGTATATTGGATAAGGTGTTGAATGTAATTTTGTTTGTGTGTATAGGATGTGCCTTTTTTGTGCTTACCGTTACTGTAAGAGCCTGTACCTAAATGAAGTAAATTGGGCATGTCAAACAGCTCAGGCGCAAAAGGCCCTTGCCTAAATCATAGGGTCTGGATTTCGCTGGTTTGAATCAGCTTCTGCGTTTCTCCTGGTTCATTGCTACCCGGCGACTCCAGTCGGCTTCTCAGGTAACTGAAGGCTAACATTGCTTTTGGGAGAGATGTGCCTCTTCAATCGGTGCTGATCCTCTCGTGCGGGCTGCAGAGCCTACATTGTGTAAAATGATGGATCTCTCAACGGTGAGAGGCCACTGAAAAAAATTCTGAGATACTGGAAATTCCAAACAGTATTTATTTAATACAGTGTGCCATTAATTAATGCTAAAAATAACCAAATCTGCACGGGTGACCACTGATAGCATAATATTCTGTAAGTAAGAAAAATAACACTAAGCTATTCGCTTTTCAAATTTTCAGATTATATGGATAACGATTGATTCACTTATGCACTAATACTCAACCTACACCTGGTTTACAAAGACACATATTCCGGAGAAATGGGAATGGTGTTTAACATATATTATACAGTTTTACACCATATGCCAGAGATCTCCTCCAAAATAAAATACTTGAATGTCTTCCTTACACAGACGATTCGCAATGCTTCCCTTCCTTTGCCTTGTGGTTTCTCCACACTTCCCTTCCTGCCCGACTGGCCTCTCTGGGGACACAACTGCATCTCTGCCTCGCTTGTCCCTCGTGTGTGATTATCTGACCCCTTCAACTCATTACAGCCACTCACAAACCTCGGGACTGAATGGCTGGATCAAGTGTCCCATTAGCCGTTGGGAAACATTAAATGCGGGTTATTTCTGTTGTAGTCATATTCCTTGTTCCAGCACCATAGCCAGAAAGCAGGAACGATGCTGATTATAGTTTTGTTTGCTTAACTGTAGGCTAATACATTTAGATACTTATGTTATTTCCTTATAGTAGCCTATAATGATTAAGATTAGAGACCAAATAGAACAGGAATTTACTTTACAAGCCGTGTACTAGTTTACAACTCACCGCTACATTAATTTTGAATTCAATGTCAGTCCTCATTTAAAACAACAAAAAGACACAAGGTTTAACCTTTTACTTAGGAAATTTAGCAAAGTGGATGGGTAATCCCTTCTGACCGTAAATGCGAACAACAAAAGGGGTCCACTTTGTTGATTTCAAAGTTAAATGTAATTTAAAACGACATGGCTTTTTACCTATCCCTCGTTCACTTTTAAAAAGATGTGTTACTGCGCAGATCTGGAAAGTACACTCTTTATTCCTTAGCTAATTATGACAGTCTGTAGTCTGCAGAGCTGTATGTCACTGTCCTGTTTCCTCGCAGTATCTCAGTAAACATCCCAGTTGCTAATGTGATGTATTATGAAGCAGGCAGTGCTCCCTCCTGCCCCCACTTGATTAATGAACGACTGCGGGATGAAGCGGGGATGGATGTTTATGGAATATGCATGATCACCAGCAGCATGCTGAAAGCCACGCCTCCAGCGCGACTAGCAGAGGAAGAGCGATCCGGCAAACGAGCGCGAGCCTCCGTTCAGCTGTCACTGCAGCCAACGACACTCATGTGGGGGTAGATCTGCGCCTTCACTCTGGCGTCAGGCGGCAGATCATTCACAGAGCCCCGCTGCTGCCCTGGATGACAACATGTCAGCAGTTTATGTAATTAAGTTGTACTAAGTTCTCCTCCCTGATGAACCCCACAGTCGGTAATATTTCAATTCAGAAGTCCACCATCATCCAGCAGCAATCTGCCAGTGTTTACTTTAGTTTAGTTTTATGGTAAGTTTGCTTTTCTGCGCTCTTAAAACCCGTCAATCCTTAGATGACAAATTTACCACCCTCAGGCTTTCTAAACCTGAGTATGTTTAATGATCCTGCAGGAGAAAGTGTAGGTAGCCTTCGCTGTACCTGCTGTGTGGCGTCCGCGCGGCGTCTTGTCAGTAATGAGGATGTTTACCAAGCCGCAGTCCCGTCCTCCAGCTGCGGGAGATTTGCACAGGTGCTCCTCTTGTTTAGCACCAAGAAAAAGGGCAACGGAAACTGCTACCGACGGCCATGACGGCAGGTTGACACGTTCAGCCACAGGCCTGAGAGAGGCATGACAAACGGTCATCCGTGCCACCACGGCGCGTGTCCAACAACATCAAAGAGCTAAAAGAGGAGGATGATAGTTGTCACAATATTAATATTTATTGGAGGTTCAATTTGGCATCGGTAGGCCCGGCAGCTAACTTATTTGGGCGCTTGTTGTTTGCATAAATCATTCCTGAAGTGAGGTGACAGGTGGCGAAACTTCCGGGCTTCCTGTGTTGCTCTGTGAATTTTGGAAATGGTCCAGAACTTTGTTGGATGTTGGCTATTTTTTTTTATATTTTTCTTTCCTAAACGAGCTAAATACCTCTGAGATACAGATGGGCGAGGAGCTAGCCTCTCGTTGTTTAGTAAAAAAAAGGCTAGGGGGAAGGGTCAGCGTTTCCCTTTCCTGTTTATAATCTCCAAATGTCAAATGTGTGCATTCAGCAAGTCCACCCCCTCTGTTCTGGGATGTGAAGCGCTGAGGACACTTTTTCATCCGCTAGGTCTCAGATCCTCAACTGGATGTAATTATCAGATGGGGTCTGTTTTATTTTTAGCTCACGGTGATGGAAAAGGCATGAAACGCTTGAAACAGTAACACCGTGTCCCGTTTGAGACCAGGGCGAGTGTGACGAGACGATGAAGGTGAGGACTGGATGTGCAATAAATTACCACCAGCTTCCCTCGCACTGTGAAGCCTAAAATATTGCGCCGGGGTTTGAAATTCTCGGGAGTGAGTGTTGCCGAATGAATGTCCGCTAAAACAGAACGAAGTGGAGTTCAACGTGGCAAAGGGAACGTTTCAGCGCCCCCTCCTGCAGCCGACGTATCTGTGCTGTCTGACAGACTGGGCGTTGGTGAATCTTTTCTACAAGCCAAAATATGTTTCACAAGAAGTGCCCTAATCAGCCTCCAAACAGCTTCCCATAAATTCCTCACGCCTTGCACGTGGGCCAATCACTGGGAGTGAGATTATATATGGCTGTGTTTACCCCAAGTCAGGACACGAGATAAGTGCTTCCTTTATTGGTGAGACCCAGGGACTATGCTACTGACTTTGTCAAAATTAAGCAGGTGCGGTTATAAAAACTTTGAATATATATGTACCAGGAGATAACGTGTTTTAAGAAATGTCTTTATATATGAATATTTATACTATTACATTTTCATCTTTCATATGAAATTTACGATTTTGTAAGGATATTAGCTGGAAATTATGATGATATTATGGTGGCAACGTTGACTGTACGGAAATGTTATTAAGTGACAAGCTTGTTCCCAAAAATATTAATCATCAAAATAATTTTTAACATTTAAATATATATATTTTTTTACCATTCTACTTTTGAAGTATTTTTTTTACTTATCCATGCAGACAATTCGATATTCTTCAGTAACTATGAACAGGGCAATTTAACACAAGTTTTACTGTTATCACCGAGCCTTTTTACTTCCGATTTCTAAGGAGCAAATCAGAAATAAGGGAAAGTTACGTTTTGAATTTGATCTGATATAGCGCTGTGACATTAGATAAGACTTCAGTAAAATTCGACCAAGCTGACTTTTCTTTTGAATGGTTTATTATTTCATAGTTATTAGCTTCTGATCTGCACATCATAAATCCATAGGGAATTTAAAATCTTTTCACATTTAATGAGAGAACACTTTTTCTGTCCATCCACAACTCTAAGATGTGACTTGTTTATTTATTTTGCGGTGTTAGTTCAAGGCAGACTTGGAATGAGCACCGAGCTGAGGTATGTCTGCTACTCCTGTTTAAAAAAGAAGTGAAACAGCTGCTTGTACTGGACTGAACAGTCACGGAAACGTTAAAACACATTCCTTTTCTTTTTGGCTAATAATTAAAAATAAAAAATTTAATACCGTGGTAGAGAATTGTTTGTTGTTGTTTTTGTTTTGTTTTTTAATATAGGAAAACTTAAGGTTGTTATTAAGGAAAATTTGTGTTATTAAGGAAAATAACACTAAATTCTGTTTATATGTTCTATGTAGGGCACCATTATAAAGCTAGTCCACTCGGTCTATTTAACGTCTGGTTAATATGTGCCACCAAGCCATTATATATCTTGGCAATGCTTGATTGGAGTGCTGGACGTGCCTGTTTCGTTGTGTCTCACTAACTGTAATTATCTTACTGAGTCAGTTGTAGCAATGGCACCAGTACTGGTTGCGATTCAATTATCACTGGAATTTTCTAATTAAAATAAAAAAAGTATTTGTTGTGTACTAATTTCAGCCTTGTGGTTTTATTTCAATCAGATTTAATCTTAGACTACCCTTTAGGTGGCAGCACCAGGGCATCTGAGTACAAACATGTTAAAGGCCTATTGGTTCTCCCTGTTAATTTTTGTTAATGTAACATAAATGTTGAGTATGTTACACTACTGCTGTTATTGCATCGCAGTGTTTTAATTATTTCCCTTGAACTGATCAGGCTCTGTATTAAGTAATGTTAATCAAAAATCATCACACAAAGCGTTCTCTTAGCCACTAGATGTATTATTTGACACATTTATGGTCTGTTCAATTGTTTTTCCATACAAGAGGATATATTTCACTAAGCCCCGATGCATCTAGCCAATACCATGGGGTTTCTTTGTCCCAGGGACATTATTGTGTTAGTTTTATTTTTAGGCGATAATATGTTGCATGAAAAGACATTATAGTGTGTTCTGGGAGGGCGAGGGTTTGGCAGGGACTTGTCGTTTTCACAGGACATTGGCTGCAGCTGACATTTATCATAGCTCCAGGGTTCTGAACTTCACACAAACAGCACTGAAGCATTCTGCACGAGGGGGGCACTGCCTCGTCCTCCCAAGGCCCAATCACAAGTCTTTTCACGCTAAAATAAATTGCCTCCAGTGGGCCAAGGGAGATGGAGAATTTGGATTGTGCAGAGAAAGGAATATTCTACACGTATATGTGTATTGTAGATTGTTATCTCACGGCCACGATATGCTCTGAGGCAAGAGTTTGACCCTGTGGTACAAAGGTACTCCTCGTTCATGACCCAATGAACCCGACAGATTGGGTTTGAAGTAAACACAACTCTGCCACGGTCTCCTGCTGAGCACAAGTCACAGCAAGAAAACAGCTTAACCCCAAAGCTATCCGGAATACCTTATTAATACCATTAAAATGTATAATTGGGAGATAGTAGATAGTAGTAGTTTGTAATTGTTCGTGAAAGTACTTAGTGTAATTAATTCAGATTACTGAGAAATTACGTAGTCCGCAGTCCGTTAATTGCAACACAGTTTTTATTGCTTTGCGGTTAGTCATTGCAATGTGACCATTTGTTCCCCAGACATGTAGCAACAGTGATACTGATTCTAGCGAAGCTCGCTTGGGTGCATAGTCATGGTTTAAATCAGTGAAACAGGCCGCAGATTATTGACTTAATGCTTATACTGTTAAACGCCCTTTATTGCGCGGGGCTACTTCAGTAAACTGAACTCGATGTCACGTTCCCAGAATCCATGATTGGTGACACGTCACTTTATCCTTCTAGAAGCATCCCTGTGACGTAGGGTAAACTGTAGCCATGAAGGGATGCACCTGCTCCGTAACAATGTTCAGACCCACTGTGGGGTTCAAATGTTGCTTAGTTGGTATCGAGTGATGTAACGTGTGCCAGGAATACGATTCTTACTGTTCTCCTTTGACCTCTTTCATCAAAAGCTGTTTTCGACAGCACGACAATGTGACTCACTTCCTGTTGTGATCTATTTTCGGGAATACGGTGGGTACCTGACAACCTAGGCCATGAGAGCATACACTGTACTTATGGGCTGTATCATCATTCCTTTGCCTTATAGGAACCACACACACACATACCTTACCTAAATGCACAAACAGACCCACACATAGTATACAGCCATTCCTTTCTGTAAACACATTACACCTGAAGATTATCAATAAAGCCCTTTCTGGAAGGACCTCAGGATCTCTGTGTCTTTTTCCAGTTCACCTTTCCCTGAATTGTTAGCCACTAATTTTCTGCCCTCTAACAAGCATATCTTGGGTGAGCAACACTTGAAATGCGAACCGGAACCGTTAGCAGCTTCTGGATGTCGAACAAACCCACAAACATTAAGTTGACACACATATATTTACCCGAGTGTACAGAACATTCACTGGTATTATTCTTGTAGCGACAAAACAGAAGCGAAATGAAATACTAGGAGACATTCATATTTTACGCAATAACAATAATTGCTAACGTAGTGCTACGGTTGCCAAAATATGAATGGCAAAACAGCAAAAGACAAAAGTGAAGCCAGGTCATCCTCAGACGTTGCTCAGACTACTTACAATCTTACAGCTTACAATCATAGGCAAGAATTTCATGTTAATTTTCACATACAAACACGACAGATGAGCGCGGCAAACCAGTCACTTCACGATGACTGAGTATGACCAAAGATGATGAAACTTGGCAGTTGGAAGGGAAATATTCAAATCATGTCAAATATTGTCAAAAAGATTTGAGGCACAAGATGCTACAAGATGTGTTGTGCATTAAGAATCGATATAGGAATAAGCACATGTTTGTTCCATTCTTTAGACGACATCCTGCCACAGACTACGTCTGCAGGTATCTAGTGGATCCTGTGAATGCTATTTTTACAATTGCTTGATGATGTCTGTAATACTCTTTCCACTTTGTTGAAAAGGTCACCAGAGCACGAGTTTTAATGAAACCAAAGGGCGCAGGAATGTGGGAGAGATTCCTGTCCACAGAAATCAGCTGTTTCAGGCTGTTTCAGCTGATAATAGACAAGCAGGCAAGCATATTATTTAACAATATTCTCGTCATTTAACAAAACTGTCTATCACAGCAAGTCTATCTGCCTCTTAAAGCATCTTTACAAAATATCGTTCAAATGAACCCCGGGTGAATTCATTAATTATGATGCTGGAACCCAATCAAAGGCAAAGATGATTTAATTACGTCGCCTGTGTCTTTGTGAAGAAGCCAAGTGTCAGCAATCAATAAGGCAATGTGTCCACAAAGCCCGGGGCCCCTGTCAGGGTGAACCTGGACGAGCAGGTGTACCGTCCGTTTCCCCTGCAAACCGCCCTGGAGTGGCTGAAGTCTCGCTCGGCGTCTGCCATAGCGACTCGCACAGGACCTTATAAAGGGTACACACACCCCCAGGTAAACACACGCTCACACATACACACACATACGAAGGGTAAAAACCACACACGCAACCTCCGTGACTGACCTTTTGAATTACTTTACTAAATGTGAATACTTTTCTTCATTTTCGTCTTAGCATAATTTTCCTGACCAGATTAAGTTCTTTGAGTCTCTCACGGAATTCCCTCTAGACCAGGAAATTCTGCGATCCCTCTTATCTCTAACTTTTTAAATTAAAGTTAAAATCTCTTTCCTACTAAATGGGGCCCAGAACTGGACACAGTATTGTAGACTAAGGCATTGTACAGTTTTAGCATAACAACCTTTGAATGATATTCCAACCTTTAAGCTATGTACGTCCCATGTAAACATCCAAAGCTCCATTAGCAAAGTATATTTACATTCCCTGCCATTTGTGGAAGGCAGTTTTTCCCCCCAGTTCTGAGAGCGTAAGACTGCACTGAGATGTCAAGTGACTGCAATGCTCAGCGTTTGGGATCTCTCCAGGGTCCCTAATGAAACCCCTCCTGCATGACTGTTTTTCTGCTCAACACATCCTGAAGGGGCCTCAGCCACGATGGCCTTGTTTCACATGTCAGATGTCACCTCGGATACAAGCGCTGGGTTCAGAGGGAGTGTCGGTGCACTGTACCCTCATAAGAGAGAAGAGGCCGCCTGTACTCTCCCAGGTAACTTGCAGTTGCTATCTATCCGTCCAATCTATCCGGCTGCTGCTCCATCTCTGCCCGGTTTAAGGAAGTGCGATGTACCAAAAGCGGGGGCAGCTTAACCCTTCCAAAACCCCTATTTCTAGAGAAACAGGGGGAGTGATGGGCGGGTAAACCAATCGAATGCATCAGGTCTTTGGTGCACCGGATACTTACTGGTCTTCTGGACTGCAGACCTCGATGCTTCTGAAGGAAATGTATGTTTAAAAAAACCGTACAGAAATGGGTTTTCCATCCAATGTGCCACTAAACAATGAACAATGATGGAGAAACTTTTGGGGTTTTCTCACAGTCGGTGAGTCAGTAGTCTGGAGGTTCGATTAAACCTGCAGAAGCCAGGCAGCGCTTTGACCATTTTTTAATAGCCAGCAAGATAAACAGAGCAAGAGAAAGCTTTTGACCACAGTGGAAAAAATATATATTTCTTTACTGCGTTAGAATCGAAAGACGGACGCATTTTACTCAGTAAACTTGAATCAAATAAAGAGCTCTATAAATATATCATACCGAATCCTTCCAGGGGAAAAATCAATAGAGAGAGGACAAAGAACCTATAGCCATCACTTAATTCTCTTATCACTGTGGTTTAGGGGATGAGGGTGATGTTAACTAACTGTAAATCTTTATCTACGACTTTGAGGGTGGTTTATGGCAGTTTTAAAAGCAGCTCCAAGACAGAATGTCTATAGCTTCCGCAGGACACAAGATTTATAGCTTTATTACCCTTTGTCTAAAAGGGCAGCCAGACGGACCAAAAAAGGGAGAGATAGCAGCCCCCGGGGTGGGGTGCCGTCACTGCAGGTGACAGATCTTTGTGACAGGTTTATAGAGGAGTTGGCTCCCGTTCGGGGCTCCCCTTCTGAAATGAGCCAGATTCAATTTTCTGATTTATCGGTAAAGTGATCAGATTTAGCCTCACCGCCATGCACATTCCTTGGCCACATGGAAACGGGGGGTCACGGAGAGGACGAAGTTTGTCCTGCCCAGAGTCGCGAGTCCCTGTACCCGGCGGATGCTTCCTCACGCACTCCGGCTACTCGGACAACCGGCTTATTGTTTGTCTTGATAAGAGTGCAGGGGCTTCCTGTAATTGGAATTAGAGCTGGTGTAAATCAGAGAGAAACGGGGTGTCACTGTATCATTAGATCGTAACAGATTCTCCTGAATGCTGAAGGGCCCGGTATAATCATGGCCATTAAAACTGATGCCCTTGTTTGTCCTTAAACATTATGCTCGTCACTGGAAAGGACAAAAGTCTAATATAAGACAAAAAAATATTGTGATATCGTAACATAGAAAGAAAGTTCAAACATAATCAACAATATCATCCCAATATATACTTAATATATGGTTATGGGAGGTAGAAATCGTTAAAAAGACACCCCAGTAAATCCCCCAGTAGTATAAAGGCTGTAACTGTGGTGGTGGGAATTGGGCTTCGTTGCCAGATGTCACTGAGGTAGAATGGAAAAGCCAGGTGAGGAAGCGTCTGAAGACGTGAGGATCGTTGAAGTTTGTCTCCCAGACTGGGAAGTCATTGATTCCATGATTCCACAAGGTCACCCCGGGGTCACTTTGGGTGAATTGTTCCAGCATGTACAGTGGTCAGTTCAGGGCTCCACTGACTGGAGAGAAGGGCCCATTCATTCGGACAGCAGGCCCCACAGCTCTGCAATACATTATCAGCGAGCTTAAGGGCGTTTAAAATAATTACTTACTAAAGCAATGTGACAGTCCTAATAAATTAAATCCCCCCCTCCTAAGTTTTTCGGGCAAATGCATATTGTGGCCATCGCTAAGCCGCTGCCTCGTCGAGATGAACAGATCATTTGCTGTAACACTGTATTAAAAAACTCGGTAACAAGACATAGCAGCTGATCACAGTTCAGTGAGCAATGTGCCAATAAAAACCAAAGAAATAAATGAGTGTGTTAATGGCAGCACATGTGTCTTCACCATTAATAAAATTCCACTCCAACAGACTGTGATTTAATATGAATTATGTATATGTCCGTCATGAATCATTTATGCACTTTATTAACTAAATGGGGAATAAGAATCTAGGCATATCGGTATAATTTAAATTAACACGTATAAAGCCATATAGCAGAAAAATAAAAGAAGATTTACTGACCCAACAAAATTGAACACGAGGCCTGTAGCTAATGGCAATATATACTTATGATTATGATTTAATAATTGACAAATGAAGCTAAAAGATCTCGTGTTTTTGGCAATGGCGTCACGGAGAGTAAATGTGCTTCTCAAACAGCTGTTAAGAAAGATGAGATAATTACATTTAAGCAAAGACACATTAAAACCTGATTATAATACTATGATTTTTTTGTGTACTACTATGTTACTGTGCTGTCATAACTTTCCAAAATCCTCACTTTCATAAGTTAAGTTCACCACTATGCAGTAATAAAACATTAATAAACAGACTATAGTTTCATGCCAAGACCACAGGCATACACAAAGATAAGTCTCCATGACAACGTAAATAACATTCTTTGAACTTTACTAAACTTAGGCATTGGTAGGTGGCATAGTGATTAAAACATTGGGGTTATAACCAATCCAAGATGCCCCCAATGTCATGCTTTGAGCAAAGTACTTAAGCTGAATGGCTTCCTTAAATATCCAGGGGTACAAATAAATACCTTTTTTAAATCTGGGGTTTTATAGTCATTTGTGACAAGTGACTGGGCCTCAATGTTGTCAGTGGTGTTTATTCACTGCTGGGCCTCAGTATTGTCAGTGGGGTTTATACACTGCTGGGCCTCAGTGTTGTCAGTGGGGTTCATTCACTGCTGGGCCTCAGTGTTGTCAGTGGGGTTCATTCACTGCTGGGCCTCAGTGTTGTCAGTGGGGTTTATTCACTGCTGGGCCTCAGTGTTGTCAGTGGAGTTTATTTACTGCCGGGCCTCAGTGTTGTCAGTGGGGTTTATTCACTGCCGGGCCTCAGTGTTGT
>JAOVYW010013724.1:2003-21623 GCA_025775045.1 Hiodon tergisus | reverse complement strand
TATTTACTGCCGGGCCTCAGTGTTGTCAGTGGGGTTTATTCACTGCCGGGCCTCAGTGTTGTCAGTGGGGTTTATTCACTGCCGGGCCTCAGTGTTGTCAGTGGAGTTTATTCTCTGCTGGGCCTCAGTATTGTCAGTGGGGTTTATTCACTGCCAGGCCTCAGTGTTGTCAGTGGGGTTTATTCACTGCTGGAGTCCGCAGCACCAAAGGCAGCTTGGCAGGATGGACACAACTATTTTACCATTTCATTCATCCCTGTGATTGTGATGCTCTTTACTTGCTTGTGTTGCCTTTAAGACAGTATGTACTTTTAATAAATTAATATGGATGTCAAATGTCAATTAAAAATGTAGATGGAGAATTGTTGGTGTGCAAACTAACACACTGCCCACATGAAGGTGCACGCCATATGTAGCTTCGTGGATTTGTATTAGAGGCAATTTTGTTGAAACAAAACTAATTAAGTTTGATATCAAGCTAATTAATGTAAGCTTGAAGTAGCTGCCAGAAAATTCCTGCAGAGCCTACAGATCATAAGACCAGTGAACGGGAATAGTGGGATCTCTACTTTAGCTCTTAAATAAACATAAGTTAGGAAATAAATAGTTAAAATGGCTGTACTTAAAATGGCTGTACTATAAATGGCGGAACCACCAACACATCTCTTCCAGCGTGCGTTGGACCCAGTGGGATCCGTATTGCCGAGCCGAGATGCTTTAGTACAATTGGCATTTACAAACTGGGGAGAAAAATAATTGGCAACTCCAAATAAATAACCTGCACAACAGCAAAGTCCCATTGCTCTGCTGTAGCTTGTGGATGGGACTCATCCCCACAATCCCGTTATGTTTTAGTTTGTTCATTCCCCTCGCCTATAGAAAATATACAGATCTGAATGTGAGGGTCATAATTTCTTTGTTAAATACAATGCTTCTCTGTTTGAGTTCATTCAATTTGACAGTATTAACTTAATTTTGCCAAATGTTTGTCATGGCAATAAAATCACAAGCTTGGGATTAATCGCTCCGTATGAACATAGCACATAAACAGCAGAGCCTGTTTTCATTGCCCTTTCTCGGCTGCCAAATGCTTAAATCCAGGACAGTAATATGCTGCTTTCATAAGAGCATGCGAGCTGCACTGCTTCTCCGACATTCATCTCAGTCCTCTGGTGGTATGTCGAAAATATGATACTTAGCCATTACATTACCAAATAAATTCATGTAATGAGCTAAACGAAAGGTTAGCAGCGCTGTTTGATTCGACTGCCAGGCCCCGACAACAGCAGGGGCCGTGGTAGGTTTGTTTTCCCAGAGAGGGTTCCCCTGGCACCCGGGCTGTTGTGCAACCTTTGGATCGTTGTTCTTGGACGGCTTCTTTGCCGTCTGATGTTTTACTGTGCCGAGAGGGGGGGGCAGGGCGGGTGTGAGCGCCCTGGGCAGCACGCAGACTTGACTCGCAGACACGCACGCACACCTGCTCCCGCTGACTGCGCGAGGTTTGCATTGAATTGGGTGGCTGCGGGCTGTAGCAATGGGCTCTCGAGAATTCCCTCAGCCCGTGGATTCCTTCAACGTCTGCTGAGAAGTCAGCCCACGTACAAGCAATGAGGTCAGCTGGAGAAAAGGCAGCGTGGCCCGGGTCTCGCAGACTGCTGGGCCCAGGAGACGAGACACCCCGTTCTCCCTCAACGGCCGGCGGCGGCTCCGTTTGCCCCGTGCGCGCGGGGGGGGGGGGGGGGGATCTTTCTCACCGTTGACTGATGCGTACAGATACTTATTTTCTTGATTTCTCAAACACAAAGGAAAACCCCACCAAGGCTCATGCCAGAATAATCAATGCTTTTCAGAACTGGACATCTCCTCCTGACATGGAGGGACGATTCAGACGTAGCTTCAGGATCTGGGTGTAAATAATAAGTGGGAAACCAGTCCTGCAGGCTGCTTTGCAGCAGCTAAGACTTATCCAGTTTGACAAGCAGTGTGGTAGTTACCGGGCCACGGTGAAACCTCCAGCTACAAACTAGAGGTCTACCATATTTGAAAGAAAGTCCAGCCCTGGTCTTATGAGTGTTCTGTTTCTTATTCGCAGTGTGTTAACACCTGTCAGCTGACTGACTAGCTGTCACTCCCTATGCTGTACTGGAAGAAAAAAAAACCCACCACCCGAGGGTTCATAACCAACAGTGCCATCGATAAAAATGAGCAGAGTGTGGAATGTTAGCCGTATTCCTGCACTGTCTCATCCGTGGGCTTTGTCCCGATTTAACAAAGGAAAATGCAGAAAAGCAACGCTTTTATTTTTCCGTAGACTTTGCATCACACTGTCTTCAGAGAAAAGGATGTGTTGACAGAGGTTTTGTAGCCCACGGCCGAGCGCATGTACATCTGAAGATGTTTACTCTATGCGACCAATGGTGTGTGCCTTTGTATTAAATGTCGGGAACAGGATTATTGCCCATTGCTCATTATCCTCCGTGCATGTAGCTACAGCTGAACTATCCAATCAGTGATCGTTAAATATGGGATGTAATAATGAGGAGAGCACCAGTAAACGGTCCTCCAAAACAAGAGAATAGGAAAATGCTCTGAACAAAGACGATGCCGGACTGGGTTTAGAGGGTATTAGAGCGCATTGTTGCCCAATGGAAGCGCTTCATCTAAACACAGCAACATGGAAATACTCGTGATATCATAGCTGTTTTTTTAATGCAGTCATGGCATTGATGTTTTCAGGTTAAAATGACTGAATGTTCAGCAACGTAATAACATAATTACAGATTTACATGCTGTGAAACTGTTTTGTGTTCAATGTTATATCTTTATACAATATAATCCTCAAGAACTTCAGAATTCCACGTTTTTTCTTTTACTTTTCTTTTTAACTCCACGAGGCCTAATGTCAGAATTATCATTTTTATATTTGTGGTGATTAAAATGTCTTTAATGGTTTTTTTGATTACTTTGTACATTGACGTATAACAAATCTGACGCTCGGGAAAAAGGTGCCTGCTAAACAAATAATAATGATGTGGAGAAGCAGTCTCACAAAGCACTATGGTGTTAAAGTGTTCATACTCTGAGGATCTCGTGTTTATACTCTGCAGGTCTCCTGTTCATACTCTGCAGGTCTCCTGTTCATACTCTGCAGATCTCGTGTTCATACTCAGCAGATCTTTCAACAATGCTGCAGATTCCGCCACACAGCTAAGGACTGAAGGATACAGCTATGTGTCACTTTTGTGAGCGTGTGGCCTTTTAAAAAAACTGTAATTATTTACATTTGTCATTTTTAACAAAAGATTTGCAGAGTTTTTTTTCTTTTGTTTTTTGCTTCACAGATGGTTTCTTTGCCTTACAATGCGTTGCAAACCAATTGCAGCACTAATTTCTGACAAGGTTGTCCTAATAGAGACTGCTGCTGACCTTATGTGTGTGTCTCGAGTGGATGGAAGTGAAATATCGCGTGGTGATTGGATTAGCTTTAGATATGGAGTGTGTCGAGGAGCATTACTCTGGGAGCCATGAGATGGCCCTTCCTCCCCTGCTTTAGGCTCCAAAGGGCCAAAGCCTGGCGATTCCCCTCTCAGGGCTCCGCCTCCAGCTGCATTCTGCTCACGCAAGGCTAATCGACTCAATGAAGTCAGACCAATGCCACAGGAAATCGATCCAAGTTACAATATTGCCCTTGTCTCCTAAAGCATGGCAATTATATGGCATTCCCAGCGAGTATGCATTTTGTAATAATGAAACTAACTAAACTTTGTTCTTTGTTTTTGGTAGTGGAGGTGGCCTAATGGCAATCTGGTAAATCTGTGAATTTATTTATTTATTTTTTAATCAGGAGGTTAAAGTAGGGATGTTGTGTGTTGTTCAGCGTGGAAGCTCCAGCATCTTACTGACAGTTACCTTGGCAACCTTCTCCTGCTCTTATCGCCCCCCCCCCTCCCCCACCCCCTCATGCCAAGTCTCACATCAGAAAACTTTCTGGAGTGTCAGAAATGTTCTGCCCCTGACAGGGCAAAGTCAACTAAGTCAAAGTTTCTCCAGTCACACCTTCTGCTTCCAGTTGCCAATAGAAGTGAAGTGTGAAACCACTGCCATTGCCATCCTTTTCCACTGTTAGAAACATACCATTTGTCAATGAGTTGACAATCTTTAATTCTGTGCATACAACCGTAATAACATTTGTGACCTGTGGGTGAAGTCATCATTCGAAATTCTAAAAATGTAATGCAATGTGAAATCCTGGTGTGCATTACCCCTGTAGATTCTGGAAAATATGTGTTGATATTCTGCTGTCATTATAAATACAAAGCAGGATGTTGCTGTCAGTGAGGAGAACACATTCGTAGATTCACTAGCTTTGAATCTGGAGTATACTTGATAATTGTTATTGGAAAAGTTACTTCTCCTTACGAAAGGGATTTTCATCTGAAAGGTTAGAAAGCAGCCAGAGGGCGCTAGAAAAAATCAGTTGGAGGACTTACTTCATTGGCGTGTTTCTATAGAAACTGAAATTTGTATTTATTAACATAAGAAGTAAATGATAGAGGCCCAAGAGATCCATGGCCCTCGGAACCACAGCCAAGGGTGGGAGGGGCTTGAGGGGGGTCCAAGTGGAAGATACCTTTCTCCAATAAGTGGCAGGGGTTTGAAGCGGAAGATACCTTTCTCCAATAAGAGGCAGGGGTTTGAAGCGAAAGATGACTTTCTCCAATAAGAGGCAGGGGTTTGAAGCGGAAGATTACTTTCTCCAATAAGAGGCAGGGGTTTGAAGCGGAAGATTACTTTCTCCAATAAGAGGCAGGGGTTTGAAGTAGAAGAGATTTTTCTCTAGTAAGTAAGGCAGGAGGGGTTGAAGCACAAGAGCAGTCAATAGAGCTTTAACAAATGGCGGAGATGATCTGCCATTTTTATATTTAAATTCCTTGTCTGGATAGCAAATTTTTGAATGTTTTTACATTAAATATTTTTAACATGTAACTAGCATAATCATTGTATGGCTCACATATGTTACCAACATGCAGAGCCAAAGTTCGTTGTGGGCCTGAATAGTACTTAGAAAGCTTAGTTGTTATCTGATTAATTTGTCACAATGATCCAAGGCTTAGTCCCCTTCAAAGCAGCTCAGTCTGACCAAATTAAGTTATCAGCTTCAAGTGTCTCTCAGTGAGAGACAGGCGATTGCACTGACTGGCCTGTCGCTTGACGGAGAAATCAGGACCCTGACAATGATATCTGATGGCAATCCTAGTTTTTCAGTCCCTTCCCTCAGTGCATCCTTCCAGTAAAATTAGCATCACTTTGATTAATAAGGACTTTTCTGACCACACAGCCGATGTTGGGCTTTGTGAAATGTAGCAAGGTTTTGATGTGTGTTGAGGTCACAGAGTAGACCTGCGATGATCATAATGTAGTTTGTAATGATCCTGACCCCTTAACACAAAACGAAATCCTGGTTCCAAGAAGTTGCGTTTTCTTGGAAACACTGCCACTTACTGGAAAAAGGTACGCATTGCACTTGGTACATAACCAATTAACTACATGCAGATGTATTTGTAAATTTTCCCTCTTTAAGCACCAATACACGCGCACGCACACACACAAACACACACCCACACAGACACACACACAAAATACACATTCATGTGACCGTTTTCTGCTTTGCTTTTATTGGCCCCTCTCCCTCTCTTTTATTGGCCTAAACTCACTGGAGCGACTGAAGTATTGGTGAGGTAGTCAAAATGTGTCTCTTTGGTCTGGAGGGTATTCTTTACTGCTATTTAACTGCTTAGAATTGTTAAGTATTGCAAAATGTAAATATAGGTTAATCAGGTTGAAAGTATTTAATCTGCTTTTTGGTAATGTTTGTTTTTGTGCTTTGGTAACAACATTATTTTGTGCAATGCAGGCCCACTATTTCCGAGCTTCCCATTGCAATTTGCAATGTTGTAATTTCTTGAATTTGTAAATGTATATATGTCTTTGACCCTGTGGAATTTTCAGGGAGTTTTTGAAGGAATGGTATCAGATGGTATCAAACTTAGAAATTGAGGGATCATCTCTCATCTGATCTGAAAAAAGGCAAAAACAGTTAATCTGATTGGCACCCAAGTAAAGGTTTTAGTGAGACCAAAAAACAAAACAAAAATATTGAGATCGTTTAATCTTTATTTGCTTATCACTTCTAAAGAAATCAAAACATAAATCTCTTGAATTATTTTGTTTTATATTATGAAATGTTTTTTGTGACTTAGCAGCCGCCTAAACCTCAGAGAGTTTTTGTGTGTGTGTATCACCGTGACACACTGACAGCCACGGGACACTGGAGCACTAGCAGGGATGGGGGAGAGGAAGAGGGAAGCGCTTTCTGCAGATGGCACGGATTGCAGCCGAGGGAATCGTGTCTCGTCTGCGGAATGTACCGAGGGACAGTCGGCACTTGGCAGAAGAAGCAGAAACAATTAGTGTCACACGAACCGCCCTGAGCTCCAGCGAGAGAGGATGTGAGAGCACAGTTTCACATTTTCACAGAGAGGATCTGAACATTCAGACTTTAAGGCACCATTCCTTACCATGAAATATATTATATGCTGGTTTCAAAGGCACTTGGAGTCTTGAGTCATTTAATTAATGTGTAGTCGTGGGCAAAGGGTTTTTTTTTTTTTGCATCCATTGCATGTCTAATTAGGAGTCAACAGAGGAAGTTTGTTCTCCTTTGAGATACCCCTTAAAATCTTTTATTTATATCTCACTAATTTTATCACAAAACTGGGGAGGGGGATTGTTGAAGCATTCTTGTTGGCCTTCACTATTGACCTTTTGAATAGCTCACATATATAAGTGTGGTGACTTCAACTTCAGGAACTTTTTCTTTTTACATTTAAAAACAAAATAGGCTTGTTTACACTGTAGAGTAATTTGGAATATTACTAATTGCACAGTTGCCTAGGCATCACTTCCCTTTAGCATCGCACAGAAGTGAGTTTTCAGTTTAAATCTTCTCAAATAGAATGTTAACACGAGTATTGAAGCTTTAAAGACATGATTTTTAATATTTTGAGTAAAAATATTGATTCAACTTTTGACAGTTTAATCGATATATATATAAATTATATTATAGAGTGTGCAAGCAATTCAATTTATATTTAAATTTGTATTTATTTCATGCCATTTAAAGGTTTTAAAACAATAGCTCGTTAAAATCTATTTTCATCCACTAGAGAGCAGTAAAATAACATAAAAAGCATTTGGACATGTTTCAGTCTTGTTTATACCCTTGATGTGGTTGAAACTACAGGACAGAGAGGCAGGCCACCTTCAATATTTTCAGCCCTCTTTAAATAAAGCCTAATTACTCTCAGTGAGTTAATTCGATTTAGTGAAGAAAATAAACTGAATTAAACAATCTAATGTCCATAGTGTGTGATGCCCTCCAGTAGAGGAGTTCCAAAACATTGTAATATCCAGAGGAGAGGGGCAGGGGCCCAGATGGCTGGAGTCCAGTCTAAAGGGCCACTGGTAGCTGTGGTGAAAGTGATGCAGTCCTGCAGGATGCTTCATGTGATTGCTCGAATGAGAGAGATAGCGCATTGTTAATGCTTACCTAAGAAAGCAGTATGATCTCAAGTTAAGATATTTTAAAATTTTAAAAGTGAAAACTTTGTGAGTGGTCACAGCTACATATATTTATGGCAGCATACAAAGAGGGTGAGTGCCGGAAACAACACATGGTCATGAAGGTGGTCCGAACCCATCCCGCCCCACCAAAGGCAGAACCCAGCCAACTAGGGGGGAGCCACCAATGATGGTGTGAAAACAGGAATGGTTCTTATCTCCAAAACATTTCTAATAGCCACAGTCCCTTCACTGTCACAGTCCCCCTATTGACTATATGCAAGTTTAAATAGACACGTCTTTAATCTCGTTTTAAATACAGAGACTGTGTCCAATTCCCACACAAACTTTGGGAGGATATTTCATAGTTGTGGAGCTCTGTATGGAAATGCTCTTCCACCAGATTTGAATTTGGTTATTCTTGGTGTATATAGATTCCCAGCCTCTTGTAAGCAAAGTCATGTAGATGGGACACACAGGACTATAATATCTGTTAGATACAAGGGAGCTAGCCCATTTACAGCCTTAAATCTTAACAGAAGTACCAGGAGTCCGTTTTATAAATCCTCAGTAGCGACGAATCAATGGGGAAAGAACTACATCTGTTTTGATAGGTAGCCAATCACAAGACATTTTACTTTAACTGGGAAGTTTTCAGAAATAATTAACTTGAGGTCCAGTCTTTTGCAAGAGTAGCCTATTATAAAACAAAGTACACTTAAGAAGACTTTAAGATATCTTAAAAACATACGCCATAATTTTAAAATATCCTGTCTGCGTCTACCAGCGATTGTTACCTGAGAAAGCCCAAGGTTAGCTTCATTAGAGAATATAAAATAGGATTGAGTGTCTGAATGACTAACAGACCTTGGCAGACCACTGAGATAACTTAGCTCACCAACACAAAGGAAACAAATTTTTTAAAATCAATTAGTTTCATAAGATCAAACAAATGGACAAATCCTGTAAAACCCAGTACTTTTCCATGGGTAACACACCAACGAGTTTGTCTTCTCTGCCCTATGCCCTCGGCTTCCTGGCTTTATTTAATCAATAGTTTGTAGTGCTGTGGCTTCACTGGGAATGAAGTGCCAAAAGGGCAGTCGTGTTTCCCAATACTCTCCTTAATCTGCCAAAATACATAAACGCAATGGCATACAATTGTGTTCATGTTCGGAGAGCTATTTTGCTCATGGAATCCAAACTTCAGAGTTCAGTTGACCTGGAGACCCAGTGCTGTCTTCTTTAAAAGAACAATTCCCAAGAGATTGAAGTCCGCCACGATCACATTTAATTTAAGCTTTGACTCGCAGAACAGGATGTGATTAAATGAAATGATAACATTCAGGTTGTAGACGTTGCAATTTTACTTTATACTTTAAGTGAGGGCCACCTAGTCATGTCCAGAAGCACCTTCCATACTTAAGCATGCCAGTTGAGATACGCTATTATAAGCTTTTTCTCAATACTAAATGAACTAATCATTTCTTAACTAAACTGTATTTTAATTAATCCTAATTTTTATTTAAAAATTCCTTGGATTTGATCGTTGCATGATCGTTTGACACTAGTCATGTTATGTCTTCGACACTATACAACACGGCACGTATTGAAGGGACTTCCCAAACTTTCAAAAATTCTATAAGGACACTCAGTACTTCACCCCTCCCATGCAGGGGTCATTGTAAACAAACACGGGGGAACATGTGGGTTTACTGCGCGTATAAAAGCCAGTGACTCTTCCTGCTTGCTGATTACCTATGAGACCTGAGTAGAAATGGCACCAGATGTTAAGATGTTCTTTTGTGTTTGGCTTTTCATTGCATTAACTGGTAAGTGCTTTTGTAAAATCTAGCCTATATATAAAACTGCAGAACACAACTGGTAGACAAGGGTGGGGAGAGGAGAGCAATAAAAAAGGATAACGGTATTTAAATCATTATCAGGAAGTTTTGAGCAAGAGCAAGAGATAACACGTTGATACAAACTCAATGTTCAAAATGGTTCTTGAATGATTCTTTTTGTCTGCATGTTGTATTTGTTCCATAATAACAGCTCTGCAAATGCTGATATCATGAATACAATGTCTGGCTACTGGGAACTAGAAATCCTTGATGTGGTTACTTCTGATGCGCTCCACAAAAACAGTCTCCGAAATGTCTTTTAATTTTCCCCAATTTATTATTGACGGCATCTTTTACAGTTTTTTTTTAAAGACTCCTACTGATATGCAGGATAAATGTAGAGTCCATACCAGACACGGTTTTGGACCTCCCAGTTCAGTACTTGGACTGATGAACGCACTAGTACTATATCTTGTCTGTCTGCATGGAGAGATTGTAGAGGAGACAATTTTGTGTCTAACATTAATATTTCAGAGACAACGATATGACAGCAGAGGAGGATGTTTAAAGGTTTTTTTGCACTATTTTTGGGGATTTTGTTGAATGTTATAAGGGTGGAAAGGAATTATGTCAGTGGTTTGCCTGTATGTACTCAGAGCAGCCTTTCTGTCAGTGGTGTGCCTGTATGTATTCAGAGCAGCCTTTCTGTCAGTGGTGTGCCTGTATGTATTCAGAGCTGCCTTTCTGTCAGTGGTGTGCCTGTATGTATTCAGAGCAGCCTTTCAGTCAGTGGTGTGCCTGTATGTATTCAGAGCTGCCTTTCTGTCAGTGGTGTGCCTGTATGTATTCAGAGCTGCCTTTCTGTCAGTGGTGTGCTTGTATGTATTCAGAGCTGCCTTTCTGTCAGTGGTGTGCCTGTTTGTATTCAGAGCTGCCTTTCTGTCAGTGGTGTGCCTGTATGTATTCAGAGCTGCCTTTCTGTCAGTGGTGTGCCTGTATGTATTCAGAGCAGCCTTTCTGTCAGTGGTAGAAAAACTCTGCCCATAGCATTTTTGGAAAGTCACAGTCTTACATATACTGTACAGTATCGTACAGTAGAGTGTTTATATATATATATATATTACAAGTGATGGTTTAACTCCATATTGGGGCATTTTCCCGTTTGAAAGATAATTTTGTAGCTCCTTTTTGCTTACTTTGCTGGAGCATAGTGTTCCCTTCACCTGAAAAAAACCGGGGTCTTGTTAGGGTCTCCCACTTTGACTGGGCAAAATGCCAGTTTGTCGCATCATCATCTGTGCTGTCTCAGGTGAGACAGGTCTATTATTCTTGCCCCAGACTAGCGCCAGCAGATTTCTATCTCTGCTTTAATATTCATTTACATTTTTCATCTTGCCCGGAGGCTGCATGGAGAACTGCAAAACCTGGTAGTATAAATCTAAATCACACAAAAGAAAATGAGGTATTAGTTTTATTCATGCTGTCGGAGGCTGCCATTTACAATCAGTGATCATTAAGATTAACTTGCAACATTCCCTCTTTGGGAAAGTTGCCCTGTACACTATTGGGAAATCTGCTTCTGAAATGCTTTATGGTAAACTGATTGAAAATTTCTGTTGCTTTATCTTTAACTTTATCTTGAAGTTGTTAAAATGTATATAAATCTGAAATTCTAAATGAATAAACTATTATAAAGAGATGGAGATAACTAAATCCAGTCACAAAGCTGTTCATCACAGAGAGAAACAAAACCCAAAGGACAAAGAAACGAACAGTGGTTCAACAAGGCTGCCCAAAAGGCTCTGGCCTTCGCATGGCCAAAATGGTTCATTGATCTCCAAAATCATGTGCTTTTATCATGTGATGTTGTAAATACCACAGCCTTAGACTCAGGCCCTCTTTTCATTCTCCCTCTGCGCTGAAAGGACGACCCACGTTTGCAGGCATGTTCGGGAAGAGCCATGGAGCCGCCAAAGGCAACGTCGTGATGGAGTATCTGTTGAATAACTCTCTAAGGGAACACCCCGTTCTGAAGAAGCTCAGACTGGTGAGAGACGGACTCCTGTTGACATTTCTAAACCTGGGCACAGGCAGTCAGCCACACTGAACAGAGAGAAAAACCCTGTATATGCTATATGTGCAGTGAAGCTAACCCTTAGCATTATCACATATGTTATTATATAATATATTTTATTATTTGTTATTGCTATGGATATTTGTTGTCATGTATTCACTCAGTTACCGTTAATATGTTCCCATAATTAATAAATGTTTTAAACACAATTTTTGCAAATCGGTATCTTTCTCACCAGTAAACCGAAAATGTATAGTTTCAACCATTGATAATATCTGCAATTTAACCAATGAGGTCCTTGTACAAGTGAACAATTTCAGAATTTCAAGGTGGCAGTTGTACAACGTATTAGTCATATTTGATATGTTAAGTAGTGTCCTTTTGGTTTGGGATAACTATGGTGGGGACATGAATACTGTTTGCCTTCCCTCTCACATATTGTAGAAAACACTTGAGGATCCTCTGAGCTTCATGATGGTGGCTTGTGAGCAAGCACAGCTGATGGCCAACCTCGCCAAACTAATCCATGCTAAAAAAGCCCTTGAAATTGGTAAGGAAAAAAAGGATTTCAGGATCTGCCATGCATCATTGTGAGATCGGGCTGATCGGGCTCATTTCAAAGGCTAAACATGTAGTCCTCTTGTTGCATTATGTTAATAGGAAGTTCACTGTCAAGTCAGAGACCGTTCTAGGTTATATCATTTCCCTACAGTGCTATCTTTACAGATCCAGACAAGCTGTTGAACATTTGTCTCTTTAAAGTCAGACAGGCGGACTACTGCCTTATACATTAATCCAACACGGGTTTAGCAAAGAGAAAGGCGATCTCTGAAAGGCTTGCCCTGACTCCCTTAGGTGTGTACACGGGATACAACACTCTGAGCCTGGCGCTCGCCGTGCCTGCGGACGGTCAAGTCGTGGGCTGTGACATCAACGAGAACTACACCAATGTGGGCCTGCCCTTCTACAAAGAGGTGGGCTGGGTCTGCTTTACTCTCTGTGACCTAACACTGCGGTACAGTGATGCCATGTTTGGAGAAATGCCCCTGAGATCAAATGTTGCGATACCTCATTTTATTAGTTATTCAGTTGCTTCTCTCGTGCTCTTATCCAGAGAATCTTACACAGATTGTTATTTTACACTATATTTATACAGCTAGATCCTGAATTCAGGTGGTGGGCACAACAGCAGTACTGAGGGTTGAACTGAAAACCTTTTTTTAATAGCACCTACACTGCATGTCACACTGCTATTTGCATGGCGGCATATTTGTCTCCAGAATACATGGTCACTTGATCGGAAGATTTAATTTAAATGTTTTGTTTTTAGGCTGGAGTGGAGCATAAGATTGATCTCCGTATACAGCCAGCCCTGCAGACCCTTGGTAATTAATTCAGAAACATCTACCATTTTAGTCAAAATACGTTCACAATGTGCAGTAAATTTGACATTCATGTTTGTTTTGTCTCAACAGATGATCTCTTAGCTGCTGGTGAAGCAGAAACGTTTGATTTTGTGTTTATCGATGCTGATAAAGTTAATTATGAGAACTATTATGACAAATCATTCCAGCTTGTGAGAAAAGGAGGAATTATAGCCATTGATAATGTAAGTACTCTGTAAGTGCCAGTTGTAAAGCACTTATTTCGTTGAAATACAATATTACACTAGATGTGTACTATCTGAGTAGCAGCCTATATTAGAATAATAGAAACACAGATATAGGGGATATGGGGTGGGAAGCTTGCAATATTATGTCCTAAATTACAAAGTTAAGCTGTGGCCACTTCTGGACTATTGTATTATAGAGACGATTGGACGCAATTTCGACAAACGCCACTAGATGGCATCACGAGAGTGGAATTTTAATTGTGACCCATACATTTAGCAACCACAGGCTGGAGTACCATAACGCACGTAAAATTGGTATTCTGCGTTTTCCCTGTGAGAGCTTTCGTCTCACTTCTTACATCCAATGACCCTTTTCCGCCAATTCAAAGCCCCCCTCCCCTTATTCTAAGTCCTCTTCGTGATCACCCCTCCTAACCTCCTGACTTTGTGTCTTCCAGGTACTGTGGGGCGGGCGTGTTGTCAATCCTTCAGAAGGTGATGTGAGCACCCAGGCCATCGACAAACTGAATAAAAAACTTAGCGGCGACGACAGGATCGATCTGAGCATGCTCACCGTGGGAGACGGTCTAACACTGGCATTTAAACTCTGAGGAAATGCAAATAGTGACGTACAATGAGGCCACACTTCATTTGTCTATGTTGCATTACTGATAATGTATCGCTTTTCCCTTTTTTTCACAATAAAACTCGAAGGAATGTCTATACTTTTCTCCGTTAGTCCATTTCTACAATTCTGAAACTCACCAGATGTAAATGGCTTAAATTAGATCTGCTTTAAAAAAAACTAAAAAAAACACTGACACTCACAACAGCTTTACAATACTGCAGTAGGTATATGTACACTTTTAATGTATACAAACGTAATTATTTAACGGTACTACGTGTGGGTGGGCTGTCTTTCACACTTTATCTTGTTCAAGGGACCCATCTTGCTCTGACAGTTTCAAATACAGCCTTTACTGCTCACAAACCCAAAAACCGTCCTGAAATATATTGTTGAAATTAAAAGACTAATTTGAAGTTTCTAAAGAAGGAACGTTTTTCACATTCACTTATGATAACAAGGTTTATTGCTGTACACAGGATGGGTCTTGTGATGTCAGACATATACATCTTTGGTCATATTTATTATCAAATAGAATAAGCTCAGCTTTAGTAGTAATTAAACTTACAGTATCCTAATAAAATCAAAGAATAATTGAAGCCTAGTCACTCTTGGTTCAATAATGCTAAGAAATTTTATTCTGTCACCTAACTAATCAGGCACCAACTGGTTGGCTAACTTTTTGCAGTACTCAGTTTGTGCAGTGGCCCAATTGGACTTGAAGTGCTGGAGTAGCAATTATTCCAGCAATGTCTCAAAAAGATTTTTAAAGGGTATTTCTGATGGGCATTTGTTAGCTTAATGCAAAATGCATGCATTTAAAAAGATTCAAAAACATGATCTTGGGTTTACAGGTTTTTCCAAGATCTTTGCAGTGCATACATTCGTTTCTTATCAAAGACTTTCATCCAGAGAGACTTTCATCGCACTGCTCTTTGTTTAATATTAACTCGTTGTCCCCCAAGTGATCCACTGAATTACAAGGTTTCAATCCTGCTTTCTGTTCTGTGTTCCTAGTATAGACAGGGTAATGGCTCTCTGAGAGGTGAGAATCTCAGAGGTACATCCAGGGCACCCAATGACCTGGCGAGGTTTGCACATGTCAGTGTGATTGGGTGAAGCACTAACGTACCAGCAGTCTTCCTCAGCCTTCATTTAGGCCTATTGAGTTTTTTAGAATATAACAACTAAGCAAACAGGAACGCTGACACTACAGCATGGTCTTCCTCCCACCTGCGTGTGGCAGTGTGCCGCACTAGCTGCTTTCCCGCTGACACACGTCTGGACATCTGTTCCGTGACAGCCCGCATCCCACTGATTGACAGGTGCCTGTCAGCTGACTGGGCTGCAGGAACGTGGAACCCTCTGCAATGGAAGTGTACAGACCAACACTGCATTTATAAAAGTTTACCCGGTCAAAAGAATCTCAGTAAGTTGAGTAAGAAAGTTATGACTATCATCGACTGATTAGATCAATCATTCACTCTCTGCACTGGTATCAGAACGATAATCAGAATTGCAAAGGTTTAGGGAAGATCGATGGTACTTTCTTTGCTCAATGATAGTGAGTGAGTGCTGGAGAGCAAGAAAGCTGTGTAATTGAAGGAAAGGTTGTGAATTATACACCGGAGGAGGTTGTTGATATATTTGCTTTCTCTAACATTTACAAACGAACAATACACTATTAAAGTTACTCATTATCACCAAACATGGATAAAAATTTGTTATTTGGTATCCAGATTGGATAGCAGTATTTTCGTTAGGAAATGGTTACATTTAAAATCGGATGTTCAGGGCTTCTATATGCCGAAATTGAACAGCTTCTGTTTCATCTTACAATGATGATCTTTCATTCATATTGTCCACCTTTAGAAGACAATAGGAGGATAAGAAGAAATAGACTAACCCAACCTGCAGCTATAGTCACATTCCGACTGGGACCATTTTTTTAAAATAAGATACTTACCAAAATGCGAATATGCTATTAAATACAGTAAATATGTAAAGTGTGATTAACAGGTTGCCAAAGTTTTGATTTGGTTCCAGGGCCGCCTAAGTAAGAACGCATTCATGTATTCAAGAAGTTTAGGCTGTGAATATTTAATATCCTGAACATATAAAAATGGAAAAATTGTTTTCTTGGATATTCCTACACTGGATTGAGAATATATCCGTATAATGCATGTAGCCTCTCACGTTGAGTATTGGTCTTAAAACTAATTTATCATAGCAGCTATGTATAATGTTCTTAAACACTTTTTAAAAGTTTATACATTTAAGTAAATTATTAGTTTAAAACAGTATCATGAGGCCTGTAATATTAAATATTTCAAACAGTGTTGCGTAGTTTGATCAATTATGATGTGCAAGGAACCAGGCAGGTGGACAAATTGTGGTCTACCAGTGCCAGGACACCTGCCCCTTTGCCCTCTTCTCTGATAAGTGCTATATACATTTAGTTATTTTTTACCCCCCTTCATATTCGCTATCTCTTAACAGTTTAGGCTGCATGCAGCAGCAAAGAGAGTTTTGTGGACCCAAACGGCGTTGGTGTGATGTGAACAGTGGCCATCAGTTGCCTACAGCACGTTTTGGGAATCAGTAGCTAATGAGTGGGAAGCTATATAAACTATATAAACACACCTTTATATGTCATCGTTCACGCTTTCAAACGATTTTTTGGAGTTCGGATTAACGGTCTGCCGTCTTGTTCTGCAGATAAAACATTTCTTATGTTTTTTATAATATTGTCAAGTCAGTGCAATCATTTCAGTCGGCACACAAGCTAACTTACCGGACCTTATGATATAGCCTAGACAAATGATTGTGCTTCAAAGGGGGGGATATGACTATTCGATAGTTTTTGATCGATAATTTATGTAATGTGGACCGGTGCCCGGATGGTGCGGTTCGCACATTTTTGTCTCAGGTAACTGAAGTAAGCAATATAATGAGACGGATGATCAATCACACGCTAGTAGCTGGCACACTACCTACTCAACAGCCGATTCTCCCTGGACTGCTCCATTTCGCCACATCAGCCGCCTGCAAGTAGGTATATAAGGACAGTAGAACAGCTCAATCTACACGTCGGCACTGTGTACCAGCAGCGACACCGAGGAGATACGGTATGGAGTACCTCTCAAATTCTCCGCAAAGGAGAAGTCCGGCAGCATCTCAACAGTTATCATTTAGCTCCGCGGGCAATGTTGCATCGTTTAAAAACATAACCGGGATGCTGAAAAACGAATTTGGCTCGGTTAGAAGAAACACCGGTAGCTCAGATTATTCCAAACAGTTTCTCGGAGAGCAGCAGGTAATGAATATAAATGAAAAAGAATCACTTCGGGAGCTGAATGACCGCTTTGCAGGTTTCATAGACAAGGTTCGACATCTAGAAAATCACAACAAAATGTTATTGAAAGAAATAGAGGACATGAAGCAAAAGAAACCCTCGTCTTCTTCTCTGTCAGATGAGTACGAGCCTGAGATCCAAGAGCTGAGAAAAGTTGTTCATGAAATCAACGTCAAAAAGAGACAAACTGAGGTAGAACGTCAGCATTTAGAGCAAGACTTTTACATTTTAAGAAGTAAATACGAGGAAGAAGCCCGTAGTAGATCAGAGACCGAGAACAGCATTGTGACATTGAAAAGAGATATTAATGACGCACATCTCTCAAAACTAGAACTGGAGAGAAAGGCTCAATCTCTTGGTGAGGAAATAATTTTTCTTAAGAAACAACACCAAGAAGAGGTGTCTGAAATGACGGCCCAAATCCAAGAAGCTCAGGTTAATGTAGAAATGAAAGATTTCGGAGAAGCGGACATCACTGCGGCTTTGAGGGATATTAGGAATCAGCTTGAAGGTCACGCTAGCTCCGACATTCAAAAAACTGAGCATTTTTTCCAGGATCGTGTGGCAAAACTAACAAAAGCAGCCGAAATCAACAAAGAAGCGTTGGACGCCGCGAAGCAAGAAATCTACGACCACAGAAAACAACTGCAACGTAAGCGTGTTGAGCTGGAGACTGTGAAAAGTACCAAAGAAGCGTTGGAGAAACAACTGTGCGACCTCGAGGAAAGGCACGATGCAGAAATGAATAATTATCAGGTAAGGACCAGAAATCAAAACGGCTGTGCACTTCATTATGCAGTCTACATTAAACATTCAAGTATTTAGGTTTTAGTCTGGTTTATTAGGAGTCTATGCTCATCTCACACATATGACCTGACGTGAAACGCGATACAACGTCACCACGAGTGATAACGTGTATATGGACGAGATAAGGTAGACTGTGGATCGTAAAAGAGCTTTTTTTTAAAACAAATTATGTATTAATGAAGTAGTTTCTTGCTATAATATGTTTAATTTGTTGCACTGACGTGGCATACCTGTCACTAGAGGGTCAATGTTAACAGATAACTGCTGGTGTTTTTCAGTCCACTATCGGACAGCTGGAGCAGGAACTTAAGCATACCAAATTTGAGATGTCTAGCCATCTACGGGAATACCAAGATCTGCTTAACGTGAAAATGGCTTTAGATGTGGAAATTGCTTCCTATAGGTAAGGATTGCCAAATTTTCTTCATAGCTCAGTCATGACAAAAAAAAATATCATCCCTATTTTTAGGGATTAGAACCGTTTTGATAAGGTATACTTAGTTTTAAAAATCATATTATTTACTCAAAAAATGTTTCTGTTGGTTTAAAGAGACGATTGCCATATTCTTCTCAGTATTCATATTTATTTCTTCAGGAAACTCTTGGAAAGTGAAGAAACACGACTTTCCTCTTCTTCAAGTTCCCAAATTTCAGGTCCATATGTGTACAGACAATCACATGTCTACGCTCTTCCGTGTTTTACTAAGCAGAGGAGCAAAACTAGCAGAGCAGAACCCCAGTATAAGTTTGTGGAGGAGATCATAACGGAAATAACAAAAGAGATAGAGATGTCTGAAATGGAGGAGACGAGGAGTGAAGGAGATGCCAGTGAAGCCCAGCAGAAGGTGAGCGAGGAAGAGGAGGATGCTGAAAAGGCAGCTGAAGCCGGGCCGACTCCGGAGGAAGAGAACGTCCCAGAATCGCAGGAAAAGCAAGAGGAAACATTACCTGAAGCTAAAGACGGAGAAGAAACGGCTGTTGGAGAAGAGGATGAAGGAACGAAAGAGGAAGCTGAAGGTAAGCCAGATCTAGATCCAGAATCAGAAGTCTTAGAATTAGCTGACAATGTACCAGAGCAGAAGACTGAAATAGAAGGTACGGAAGAAAGAACAGAGGAGAGCCGTGATGCAACAGTGACCCTGGAGGATGTGAAAGAGGTGGTAGAAGAAATAGCAGACATGGATATTTCAGGCTCCCTGAAAGCAGAGGCCAAAGTCAGTGAAGAGGAGGTAACAGAAAAAATACATGTGGAACCCCAGCAGATCAGCACTGGTAGTTTCGCGGACAAGGAAGAGGAAGAACTTCTACGAACAGACATTCTTGTTGTTGAGAAGCCCCAAGAAGTTGAAAGTAAAAAAGACGCAGGGGAGAGTTGTCCAGATAGTCTCCCCAAAAAGAAAGAAGAGGTGGAAAGAATCACACCAGATGAACAGAGATATGAGGAAGAGGCTCAGAGCACTGAGACTGGAAGGACAGAGCAGCAATCACAGGACCCTGACCAATCACAGGACAGGGAGATACCTAAACCCAATGAGAAAGAAGAGGAGGAAAGAATCACACCAGATGAACAGAGATATGAGGAAGAGGCTCAGAGCACTGAGACTGGAAGGACAGAGCAGCAATCACAGGACCCTGACCAATCACAGGACAGGGAGATACCTAAACCCAATGAGAAAGAAGAGG
>JAOVYW010013713.1:2671-13714 GCA_025775045.1 Hiodon tergisus | reverse complement strand
AGCTCTGCGCCATTCATGCTCATGCTCGATGTACGCCACCCGTTTCTCCTCTTTTTACCAAATTGGAGAAATGCGAAAGAAGACGGAAACGATCAGTGACAGAGTGAGAAAAGGAAGAGAGGAAGAAAAACAAGGTCTGACCAGCTGTGATCCACGGTTTGTGAGTAAGCCCATGTCAGTAATGCATGTCCCCTGTGCGACCCTCGGGCACGTCCACATTGTGCCACCAGAAGTCTGCCTTTCATTTCCTGTCTCGCTGCTCTGTCTCTTTAGTAGTGGAGGCAGACTCTCCTCACGGTTGCCTTGGGAGACAGGTTTGAATGGCAACAAGTGTGGACGATAAATTATATCTTGTTGGGCCCTAATCGGTGCAGGGCGGTAAAGGTGCCATAGGCCAAACCACATGCAAAATCCCATGCCCCGTCTTTTACAGATGTATAGAGATGGCAACCGTTGTGGAAATGTTGTTACTCCCAATATTTTCTTGGGCAACCGTTCTGCAACAAGTGCCATCTCCCAACCGTTCTGCTACAAGTGCAAATGCCCAACAAGTTGGACATTGCTGTGTTCGGTTTCTTACCCAGAAGAAAGCCCTTGTTAACCATTGTCACCACCACTCCGAAAAGACACAGGAAAAAAGTTAACAGAAGACTAAAGTAGATTTAAGAGATTAAAGATTTTGACTTTATATTCTTCAGGCAAAAAATCGTAATTCTGCAACGGTGGGATTAGACTGGATTTGCTTGTCATCGGCTTTCTGTCTCACTTTAGCCAATCACCAAACAGGAAAACCACCTCAGTTCCGATGATCCCCCCACCCAGACCTCTCCGACCACGCAAGGGTCATCGTGGGTCTCGGCCGTCCATGCCTCTGACCAATCAGAGGCTGGCCCGTTGCCAGGCAGCAGACCCTGTTGCATTATTGACAGCGAGCTGAATGATGGGGAGCGCTCCATAACAGCATCATCCAACTTCAGTCTTCCTCAGATTTGTAGATGATCAAGAGGATAAAAGCTAACAAAACCGTTTGGGTTAAATAAGAGTGTTTTTACCCATCAGCAGGGTATAAAGGAGAGAATAAGCAGAAGAAGCCTAACCTAACCTATTTTGGCCAGTGTGTTTTTCATGGCTGTTTTCTGAATCCCAATACCCTCTAATTCAAGATTGAAGGGGCCTAGTGCCTTGCCTGCTTCACTTAAAGCTAGCCGGCTCCCTGGCAGATTGGCTATATAATCCCCCCCCCCCCCTCCCCCAACCCCCAACACCCTGCCTCAATGAGGTTTTTGTTATCATTGATAAGACCTAAAGAAAAATAGGGTCGCTAGCTCCTTTTTTTGGCCTGGTTATTCAAGGCCCTGCTCGAGTAGTTCTGGGATGTTGGAGCAAACCGAGAAGAATTTGTCATGAAAAAGGCAGCGTTTTGTTTTCGTTTTCTGACGATTCAATTCAAATTCTGAATCAGGCGTTATGTTTCCTGCTATCTAAAGCTTAAATTACAGCTAACATAATTACAGCTTTTATACAAGGCGGTGAAATTACTATTAGATCCATGCACTTAAAGATGCCTGTCAACAGAAAATAAAAACCAGAAAACCCGATTTTTTATATACCAACAGAAATAACTTATAAAGAAAAGTTTATGGAATGGTTTTGAGAGATGTTCAGCTATATATAATTAAATCATGAATTTGTCCCTTTTTTCAATATTTGAGCCATTCAATCTATTTGAAGAGAGAAGACAACTATAAATAAGACAATACAGAGTTGGTTGTAGTTATGGTGGAATAATGCTGTGAATGTATGTATGTAGTGGTGACACACCTTATGTCAGTGAAAGGTGTGTTTTTTTCACCACATCAGCAAGGTCACCTGAAGTTAACATGGAGTAGAACAAAATAAATTTAAAAAACCCTGTCATGGCCAACAAACCCGGCTCGCTATAGAACAGATTCCATGTGTTTCAACGTTAGAGTCCCCTCTCATCTGTGAGGAGGCGTGTCATGTGACATGGTCAGAAAAATTATCTTTTATACGCTCATCCAGCGGAACGGTTTCACAGAGGCATCATATGAATAGACATCATATGAAAGCTTTCATTGAGATAGCATCCAAGAGCAGTGAGAAATTTACTAGTTGTTCTTCTGGGGCAAAATTGCTGGAGCTTGGACGAATATTTTTAAAATTCTGATCCTGCAGCGGGTTCATGTTTAGCTAAAGATATTCAGATAAAGGTTGCTGATTAGAATATCTGTTTTAGGCAAGCGTGTAATGGTTACTTCAACAATAACAACAATTACACATGTGTAATGAACATGTGTTGGAAAGGGATGTAACCGATTTATTTCCCTGTTTGTAGACAAACACACAGGCACCCTCTCTGTCTCTCCCTCTCGGACTCTCTCTCTCACACACGCACTCTCTCATACACACAGACACGTAAACACTCCTTTTCTCTTTCTCACATACACTTGATAATGTAATATATTTTGTACCTTTTAATTGGCCTTTCTTTCCTGGTAGTGAAGCTCACACCTTTGTTCTGTGGGCCCTTAAAAAGTAATCACTTGTTTGCTTAAACAGATTATGAGGAGATTTCTGATGGTAACTTCCTCTTCCCTCCTTTTAATTTATCTCATGCAGCAAACCGTCACCTGATCAACACCTTAGAACAGCACTTCCTTAGAATAAATACATCTTTATTTTTCCAATAAGCATAAATTTCTTTGAGATTAATGTCTCAAATGAAAAGTATGTTCAACAAATATCGGTGCTATGTGACATTTATTTATGGATATTATTAGATTTAGTTGCTAGTTTGCACTCTGCCTCCAAGTTGCATGAATAAAATATGACTCAAAGTTAATAATAATAATAATATTAATAATAATAATAATCATCCTAGACACGTCCATATCCTGATCATGACATGATTCTGTTTGACCTGACTGAAGAGTAGCAACTCAACCATAGCTCTGTGTGAATGGATATCACCGTGCCACAGGCTAGCATGAATGTGCAAGCACCATTGTATCCACGTGACAAGGAATCCAATCTGAAGTGCAGATGGGGTCAAAGGCGCACAACGAGAGGAACTGTCTTAACACAAGCTTCTATGTGTCTGCAGGGCAGTGGCGTGGCAAAGTGGTTACCAGAAGGCTGTCAGGTCAAATCTCAAGACTGCTGTTGTATCACTCACCAAGTTGCTTTAGTTAACATAGAACGGGTAAAAATTGTAATTGCAACCGAGCTCTGGATAAAAAAACAGAATGTCCTTTCAGAGGTGAGGAGAGATTCAGTACAGGGTGGTGCTCATCTATTTCATGTGGTTTAGACACTGTCTCCTGACAACCAAACATCCAAATTAAATATACAGCAGATCATAAGAGAAGAAAACGTTCACTCCAAAACCGTGCCTGAAGAGCCTACTGGATCTTGACTCTCGAGCTTTATCAAGTTCCTGTCTACATCGTTTCTTCGGTTCATGGTTATCCATCCTGCCGAGCTAGTACAGCTGCACCACAAGATACAGCTTAACCGTGCTCATCGCCCAGTTGAGATGAAGCGAATTGGCACATCGCAGTGAGCGCTTGAGGTTCTGCTGAGAAGGGGACATCACTGACCAGGCATTTGTTCACCTTTCCATGCTGGGATTTTTGCCAGTGTTGTTTAAACACCACGTACAGGACATGATTTGGATAAGCAGGTAGCTAAATCTATCATTTAAAGGAGGCTATTCTGTGTATATTTGTATTCATTGAGATCCAAGCATATTCCAGTGACAAGAGACTGATAACTCCAGCATGTCCAATGTAAAGTCCATACATCCTCGTCAGGACATTTCATTCAAAGGAATGAAAGTGATCCTTAACAAATGCCCTCTGTATCCTGATTGGGTGATATACTGGTACATAACCAATAAATAAATAATCTCTTTCATATTTTACATTTATGAGCTAGTACCAGTAGAAGTACCCCCCATGTCATCAGAGTCAAATCAGACGTTAGGCTGTAATTGACTATTTATCCTAGTTTTTTAGCATTTCATTACTTGTGCAAACAACCTGGACTGCATATTTCAGATAATTATCATGTACTACTAGCGTGTATGTATGGACAAATAAGAATATTATATCTCATAATTTTGCTTTTCTATTAACATCATAGCAATTTAGATTTTCCATTAACACCATAGCAGAAAATATTTTCAACAACAAAACAATTAAAATGAAGGAAAATAACAGAACGTGTTTGAGTATCAAACATTTAAAGAGTATCAAGATTTGTTGCATAACGCAACAAAAAAGTAGTTCACTAAATGAGGAAATAACAGTACCCTAATTCATTGATTTACAAGGAGACTGGGTGGGGTTGCTGCGTCACGGCTCAGAAATATGATCCACGTGGCGAGCCCCGCTATGAAATGCGGTCCGGTGTTTATTACGGATACACACGATGCTACCCTCTGTCGCAGTGTTGCGTTTCATTATCCTTACAAAAAGTTTAAGGATTGCCTTTCAACTGCTTCTTTTAATTTACATGTTTGCATATTACACACATTACATTGGAAACGCAACATGTTTCATCTGTGCTTTCTTGCGATGAATTTCACTGGAAAACAATTACGTATTCATTTCAGATACATTCCATATAGGCATGAGGATTACAGTCAAACGGTTTCAAGACTAGGTGGCCAAACATAAAACCCACACAGCTAGTGTGCCGGAGGTGTTACCTCCACTTCCTCACAAGTTTTTTCCACACATTTGGTGTGAAAGATGGGAATCTGTTTCTGATCCACCTCAGGTGGGTCATACACGCTGCCATGGATTTAAACCAATAAGACTCCACTAAGACAGACTGGATGATTGACGTACATAGCATCCATTTATGCTCTTGTAAAATAATAGCGCTTGATCATATTCTAGATTGACATAAAGCATTACCCAATCACATACTAATGAATTCGTACCGTAGTCCAATTGGAATGATCGATCGTACCTCGGGGGAGGCTGTTTTTCTCAGCGGCTTTTGGACAGTACAGCTAGTAGTTTTGTGTTAGAGTGAAGCGACTTGAGCGTGTGGTAGTGCGGCGGCAGTGAGAATTGGATTAGTGGTTTGTTTTAACGTTGGAATTTATTTAGCAGCTATACTGCTAACAGTCGAAAAAGAAGAAAGCAAGGGTGTTTTTGGATTGCGTTATTTACACAAGGACAAGTAAAAATGGGGCTATGAACATGTGGAAATGATTCGCCGTGGATTTTAAAAACAATTATTTATTTAGACATCGTTTCTTTATTATTAGATACTTTCTTTTGAAGAGTTAATTTAATTGCCGTGGGAAAATCGAAGTGTAGCGGCCTGAAAGGATGGATCAGGCGAGTATCCTGAGGAGGTTCATTCAAGGGGTTGAAGACATGCGAATGGGGGACCAGAGAGGAGAGGATAACTTCGGCAGTGACTTCATGGTGAGAGCAGACACCCTCAGTTAGCAAGCTAGCTAGTAAGATAACGAACCGAATGATATTGGGAGTATAAAACAACGCGGGGAGATTCGCTGTAAACTTCTGCGAGTTGGTGATGTTAATCTTATGTTTCGTTCGGTAAACGGAACGTTTGGTTGACGTTTCAGTTGAAGGGTCCGTCTCTAGTGAGATCGTTTCCCATTCTGTTGCCTGGGAGGCGGGTGTACATGCTGCTTGTGTTTTCCCTAGACTCCCATTTAACTTCCAGGCTTTAACGCGGCCTAACACAGCCCTCAGAAACGCAAGAACCCTCGCATTCATCCCGTTATAACTGCACCTTACGTAGTAATGTCCTTATTTATATAACATTTGTTTAACCACTTTAGCCTTTCCAGGCTGCCCCTTTACAAAATGTTTGTGTGTAATAATAATAATAAAAAAGCAGTCATTAGCTAGCCAGCGAAATGTTATCCGCATTCTTTGCAGTAGGGTCTGGCTGTATCCGTGGCGACGATATAGTCGTTAATACAGGAATTCTACAACTGGCTTAAAATTGCGGCGTCCTACGTTTGAGAGTATTATCGTTTATCTAGCTATTGATGTTTTAGTTTTATAGTGCTGGGAACGCGAACGCGCACACGCGGGGCTGCTGTGGGTATTGGTAATAAGGAATACTGGCCGTGACTACACCCAGCCACGGAAGACTGGGCAAATTCCGTTTCACTACCAAATATTCTAATTCTCATGTAACTGATCGACAACTAGAGACAACGCCACATAGATAATATAGTCTGTTAGTTTTTCAAACAGCTGAAGCGAATAAACTTCCTTACACAATAGATTTTTAATGAATGTGAATGGTTTCATTATTGATCGTTCAGGTATTGCGACCTTATTGTAGATAAAAGACGGGTTAATGCTTAATTTCTTTAGCGTTCGTTAAATATGTCTTGTTTACTAGTATCGAATTATAATTGTAGTGCGAAGGGCGACTGTTATAAATAAATTAGATCTTATCAATTTAGTTCCAACTGCGAGACCGGACCGGACCGATGTGGTGTTATTTAAATTTTAGACTAATATAGTCACATCGTGTTTATACAATTAGAAAATGTCGTGGAGCTACGATAAGCAAGCGACTTTTAACAGCTTTCCGCTTTGCGCCTTCCTCAAATAGCTTTTTGAGTAGCGTTATTTTTTCTGTAGTTTTCTACTCGTCTATTCATATCCCATCTTTGCGAAACTTTTGCCTTAACTTTCGAAAGTTGTCCCCGTTCCTGGTAGTCTAGGGCAGGTAAATGATTGCAGAGTGATAGGTAGATGTCAATAGGGAATGAGCAGGGGAGTTTACGGATGTTGCGTAAGGATCTGGGGCGTTGGAACCGCAGCGAGTTAGGATACCAGGGAGGAAGTGGTTCAAAGATTTTGGAAATGAGCATAATTAGAAATAGAACATTCTTTTACTGAGTACGTGTTCTATCCTCAATAATTATGCACTCTTTGTCCTTGCCGGTATCACCTAACCACAGTTCGGCATGGGTTGGCCATTTTCAGATAAGGCGGTAGCAACTTCCACTACTGCATTTCATAGATTGGCATTTAAAAAGTATTATGATATAGCATTGGACCCAGTCTTGTAGTATTGTAGCCTTGCATCAACAGTAGCCGCAAATGGGATCCTCCACATCAACTCCTTTAATAAGAACAAACCCTGTGCAGTGGCCGTTGGAAGAAAACAAGTGCCTATCTACATTTTTTGAATATCTCCCCTGTTTGAACTCTCACTTCTTTTCACTTGTGTGAACCGCCCCACTCACCGTCACGCCAGCCAGCGTATGCACTCACTTGAGGCCAATGATTCTGTGTGATTTAGAGGCTGCCATTGGCGTTTAAATGTCACTGAGGACAAATGCTCTGGTAGCAGCAATGCTAAAAGAGGACCTTGATCAATATTTAGAATAGTCTGTTTTCCCGGGGATCCTGGTTCTGCAGTGCTTTTACATGTAACCCATCTATCAAGGTGGCACAAGACGCTGATGAACTGGGCACAATACAAAGCGGTGCTGACTGGTAATGTGGTTCTGCTCTGTTTGGGGGTGGGGGGGTTTGAATAGCGATGACAGCCATGGAAAGAAGGAATGTCTACACCAGGGGTACTCAGTCCCGGTCCTTTTGGGCAGCAGTGTATGCCTCGTAGTTGTTTAATCAAAATCATTACTTTGAATAACCTGTAGATCCTCACGAGTGACTCAGTCGGTAAGGGCACTGGTGGGTTCTGTTCGAGTCCTGCTCACGTTATTAACCAATGGTTACTGAGAGCACGACGTGACCCGCATGTGACGGTAGCCATTCCAAATTGGGTGAGAGAGAATTCCGAAAAATAATTTCTGATTGCAAATATAAGAAAAAAGAAAAGAAAAATGACCTGTAGACTGCGAGGGCCACGGCTGAGAACGCACGGTCTTGTGTTCAGGCTCAGGAGCTGTGTGCCTTATGGGGAATGGGAGTGACATCCCGAATGCGAACCCCCATCATTGTTGGAGTCCTCTCCATTAAGACCTGCTTTGTTGCGGGAATGCAGCTCCTCGACCTGTGGCGAGAGTACCGTGTCTGGGGACCCTTGGGGGCAGAGTTCGCACACTTGGGGCAGGCTCCCCTCCTGGGGGAGAATTTCACAGCGACGCCGGCTGTCATGGACGAGAAAACAAGCCCTCCACCGCCCCGCGTCATGGCTGCTTTTCCTGACGGTGCGAGAGAAAAAAAAGGCGTGGCCGCCAACAGACCCCCAAGTGGTGTTTTCCAGAGGTGGGGGGCCTATGATTTCCCCCCCTCTCAGTGTTCATTGTCGGGTCACAGAGAATAACACGGAGAATAATATTTTACTGGTGTGTGTGCTGGTATTGCAGGTTTTCGTGCGAGGAATTTATGGGCAAGATGAATCACTTTAACAACCGCTTGGAGAGCGTCCACTCTGTCCGTGCTGAGAGGTCCAGCATGGGAATGCGTCCGAGAGGCGTGTTAAATCCCCCCCGTGATCTTGAGGTATTTCGTTTGTACGTGTGACCGCAGCACCAGGAATTGTGCCCAGCGACCAGCTTGCTGGTGTGCCATAGAGGAACTCATGAAACCTCTACTGCAGTTGGGCAACAAACCCACCCCCACCATTAGCAAGTTCCTCAGCTGGTTTGTATTGCTCAACTGCGTTCCGGGACTGCGGCGCATGGCTCCCTGGTGAGGGTCGCCGGCCTTTCACACGCGCTCCTCCTCTCTCTCTGTCCTCCTTCTCCCGCTGGCCCTGGGTGATGGGTCGGGGGGGGTTTCGCTGCTGGTTCCGTGTACGGTTTGCGCTAGGAGTGGCTTTCTGTTTTTTCCACTGGCTGGTGCGTTTGTGCTGCTGCTGCACTGGGACGCTCCAGGGGTAAACGGCTTTCGGGAGACGGAACGTAAACTCCGGTCTCGGGCTGATGGAGTGCATCACGTGGGAAAGTGTACGGAAGGCGAATTACCCAGCATGCTTTGCTCGTTGTGCAGCGTATGCCGGTCCTGTCCCGCATGGCGGGTGATTGGTCGGAAGAGCGGCCCCGTCCTTTCTGCTGGTCCTGAATCCGGGGCAGGCCGCTTTAAGGCTGCCGCAGTGCCAGCCCGGGCTTGGTGGCCTGAGGGGTGTGGTGTTGGAAGCTCCCGCGGGGCTCTGCGTGTCAGTATGACACACTCTGCTCTATTTCTGTGCATCCCCTTTTGGAATGTCCCCCCCCCCCCCCCCACTCTGCTGTGTTCATGTAGTTTGCAGTGTCTTCATCTGAAGGTAGCAGTACTGTGTAAATGGCAAGCCAGGCCACGTTTGTGCATGGTGCGCCGTTCATCGCCTTCAGTGTAATGTTGGAAATGTGTGGGGGGAATGCTGTGGCCTGGGTGCCATCATCAGGGCGCTTTTTGCCTTTCTGTCTGGTATTTCAGTTATTCAGCTGCAGGGCCCCGTCCAGATGCACGGCCAGGGCTGCTTTGCTTCGCTGATGCAACTGAAGACTCAGTCAAGCAGTCCCTGCTCAGCTTCAGCATCTCGGCTGGAGAGTGGGGAGGCTGGTTAGAGAGTGCGTTTGTGTGTGTGAGACATTAATTTTGTGTGTGGATGCATACGGTCCTCTGCGAGTCAGACAGCCACTCAGATTTGGACACCCCAGGAGGCCACAGGAGTGTGTATTTTGTACAACAAGCATTGTTGCTTTGCTAGATTTAGTTTGCGTGGATGCAGCGATCAGAGACTGAAGGAGCTTTCTGTCTTTGATGTGGGTTTTCACTACCATTTTATATCCTGTAGATAAAGACAGTTTTGGTTTCGTCACATTGTCCCCATTGCGCATTTTTTCATTGCTGCTCTACGGCTGTGTGTAACAGCGATAGTTTGGGGCAGCACGGGCCTGCATGCCTGGTGTGGCACCCTCCCTGCTGTGTTGGATGGAACACGCAGCACCGACAGGAGTCTGATCGCCACCTGTAGTTTCATGTAGTCGGTTTCATTTCCTGTCATCAGGCTGCATTTAATTGCATTGTGGGAAGGGAACTTGAACAAGTGTCATGAGTGCCTCTGATGTTTAAACCTGCACTGAGGCCTGGGGTTTCTAGCCCCAGTCCCAGAGGACCCACAGTAAACTGAATCAACAGCTGACTACGGGTGGCCCGTAAAGACCTGCTCGTTTTTAGAGCCCTCTGGAACCTACACACATTCACACGTGGTGATCCTGTAGGGTTGTGTTCTGCGTGACCTTGGCTATACACTTCTTCTGGCTGCACACTAACTCTGCGGTACTGAAAACACGCTTCACAAATCAATCTCAGTCTGCTTCTGAGTAATGGTGATTACGTACAACGTTCATACTCTGATGCAGTGACCTGCTGGGAAAATCGGCGACGCGTTTGAATTGTTGTCTTTAGGGTTTGATTCTCTGGGCTGTGTGTGTGTGTGTAGCCCAGATAATTAAATCTGTTTGTTAGGATTGGTCTGTCGCTGTATTAGATTTCGTTTTGATCTAGTATGGCTTGTCAAAGGTATTATGTTTGTTTTTTTTTGGATCCTCTGAACTTTTAACTCGGCTGTGTCGACCATTGGCGGTCTTGCTGAGTTTTGGATGGAAAATCTTTACTTGTGCCAGAAAATCACACTGAAAAGTTTATTTTTATGTACGAAAATGACATTAGGAAACTAGAATGTGAACTTTAAATGAGCCAAACCCCAACAGAAAAAACATTGACACCGATTGCTTCTATTTGGCTCCCATGTTACTAACCATTACTTTATTAAGTAACAGGACGGAAGTGATGGTTTTTGACCCGTCAGCCAAATGAGACGCGCTCTGTGTTTCGGTATGCTTCCTCATGTGGCCTGGTGTCCCCTGTGTTTGAGCAATCAGCCTATCAGGTCTCTCTCTGTGTCTCGGTATGCTTCCTCACGTGGCCTGTTGTCCCCTGTGTTTGAGCAATCAGCCTATCAGGTCTCTCTCTGTGTCTCGGTATGCTTCCTCATGTGGCCTGGTGTCCCCTGTGTTTGAGCAATCAGCCTATCAGGTCTCTCTCTGTGTCTCGG
>JAOVYW010013688.1:10321-37270 GCA_025775045.1 Hiodon tergisus | reverse complement strand
ATAGATATATATATATATATATATAAGCTCATATACGCTGAAACCAGATCATACAACACAAGCAAAGCATTGCATATTTTAATTTCTATCAATTTAAGCTGCCATTCATTTCTAATTAAATTTAAGTTACCATTCTTGACAAATAAGTTCAGAGAGAAAATAACAAATTATTTACTTGCAGTGCAACAACTGACCTGTGGGTGACACTGGCCTCCGTCAGCCCATAGAGATTGTGCAGGTTGTAATGAGAGGAGATGTTCTGCTGAGCAGACATGCAAAGAGTGCCTGAGTTCAGACGGCCGCCAATCACTCCTGTGCAAACAGACAGGGCCAAAGTTGGCTTTCAGGAAAAGATTGCTTAGATGAATTGATGAGGAATGGATCCCCCCACCCAGACATGAGGGAAGTTTGACAGCACAGCTACAGTGCACCCACCTGGCACAAAAGGGGGGCTCTCCAAGTCGCTTTCTGGACATCCCTCCACTGATCCATGCACAAAACTGGCAGGTTCGTTCATGTCCTGTCAACTCAGATGATCACCAGTGTTTATGAACATAAAAAATCTGATAGTACTTTACTCTTCATTTCGCACTAAACTGCAGTCACTGTGAACTCTATAGAAACTGTGCTTTTACTGTTAAACATGTACACCTGTAAAGCTGTCTCTGAACAAGACATAGGCGGGAAATCTATTATTGGAAAACAAACATCCGTCATCCAGAATCTTCAACCTAAAACAAAACCTGAATTTACCTGGAATTATTTATACAAAAATCCTGATACCTTGGCTAAGTTGTACAGTGAAGAACTAGAATCAAATACATGGCAATGAATGTATAGAAACTACAGAGACACATACAATCCACAAGCCATCAAAGTGGACTTCCTCATGGAAGGTGCGAATGCAGTCCTCCCACCAGCTCCTTGTCTCGTGATTAGTGAAATCGGGAAAGGCAGTTTGACCAGGCCACACCTGACAAGATATGTGGACAGAGTTGAAGGTTTTTCCACATAGACAGAGAGAGGATTAGTTTGAGGGTGTGAGTTTGACGGCCTGGGCTATCTCCGGCATGTCCTAATTCTCGACTATTGAAAGAGAGGCAGGGTCTCCAAAGTAGAAATGACACATGCTTACCACTATACTGACAGATGGCAGCTACAAATCTCCACAGTTCACTGCCTGCACGGTTCCAGCTTACCCTCATCTCCGAGATACTGAGCTTTGCCCCTGCTTGGTTTAACCTGCTTAACCTAAGTTGTCTTTCAATACAATATAGCTCACTGAATAGTCTTAATGTTCGAGCGCAGACATTTTGGAGTTATACAAGTCAGTTTCCCAGCCTGCAGTCAGATCTTACATCTACGAGGGGCGTCAAATTAGTCAGCATTCCAATCCACAGCATGTTTAGCCATCGTCACATTGCCTTTAAGTTCATACCTACAATTAGTTCCACTTGCGTTGGGATCACACAATTACTGGCTCCGAAACAGTCAGTAGAGTTGTTTCAAAATTATTTAATGATCAGACTGAAGAGAGCTACAGGTTGGTGCATGAAGCGCACCTTCCCAATGAGAGGCTGTCCGGTGGAGTTCCTGATGAACACCCCTCTCTGTAACCCCTCGTCAAATGGTCTGTAGGATCCAGCGGGGCTTTCGCTGCTGATCCCTGGGTCCTAAAATGCAGAAGAAGCATTGTAGGGGGGGAGGGGGATTATACTTCCTTATATTATATTATATGAAAGGCACCCAACACTCTTCTCTTCTTCGGTTTGGTTTACAGTCTAAACAAAAGGGGGAAGAGAAAGTACAGCCCAATGACGCACGACAGCAAATCTGGTCCACTGCCAGAACACCTCCAGGAAGGGAACAGGTTTCAGCAAAGCCTGCCTCCCCTGGCATGAAGCTGACAGCTAGGTTCAGTCTAGTTATTTTTTTAAATAAATTATAAAATGAACAGTGCTCGCGGGCTTGGCACCAGCCATAGTAGTTACTGGTGTTCTACATATCAAGAAAAAAAAGATTGATTAAAAAAAAGGCTTTTTTAAATAACCAAATTTAAAGCCAGCTTTAAAGTCAGTATTGGCTCTGCTGAATAAATTAATCTAATAGCCAGTGCTAAGTGTATAATCCGCAAAGGGAAAATATGAGCCACTTATGGATCCATTGGTATAATTTTAATTAACGTTAGCTAGCAATTTGCCATTGTTTACAAATGATCCTATCAAGTTTGGGTTAATGTATTTGCTCTACATTGCACATAAAACCAACCAAACCAAATCGACCGGGTTTTGGTCGCTGTCCAAAATAGGGTCAAGCCAGCCTATGGTCCCATAACAACATTAGCCAGCCTAGCCTTTCCAGCCTCCTGCAGATCTGTTAACGTACTCACCAGTATGAGGACATACTTTAATCCTTGCTGATGGAATTCTTCCACCATTTCAGGGAGGTCGCCAAAGTGCTCGGTGTCCAAGGTAAAGACTCTCCGCTTGTCCGCATAGTCAAGGTCATTCCACTGCACGTCCTTTCAACAATAACACCATGTGTTTCGGGTGTTATAAATTCACAGGCTGATTATGGCCAGCAATGTAACAGTGAGAGAGTATGGTTTCTTCAGCTTCCGTACCAGGGGAAAGAGAGCATTGTGCATACGCCTCACCACTGCTCGGGTAGCATTGGTGGAGGAGTAACCCCACCGACACAGGTGGAATCCCAGCGACCAGTACGGTGGCATCATGGGATACCCTAGGGTGGGAATAGGGAAGCTATAAATGAAAAGGTGGAAGGCCAAAGATAATTAGCGATATATCTGCTACACAATTTTACGACCAACACCAACCGATGACCTCATGGTACTGACGAACAACGCTCTGTGGGTCTGGGCCCAGGAAGATGTACAAGTCCAGAACTCCCCCAACAGATACCCAGGTAAGAGCTGGCATTGGCTGTAATGCTACCTCTGTACAGAGAGGGAAAGAAAAAATGTAAGCTTTAAAGAAAGATCTTCTTTATACACTGCCTGGCCAAAAAAAAAAGTCACCACCTGAATTTAACTAAGTTGGTAGGTCTAGGTTCAGCAACGTTATGTGGCCAAAAAATGAGGTCAGCTGACTACCTGAATAAACTGAATGACCAGGGAGCCCACTTTCTATCCAACAACAATAAATGATAAAAAAACAAGAGGGTCAGCCGCTCTCACCGATTGCATTGCTGTTTAGTAAGAAGATGCCATGAGCCTGGCCATCCCCTTCCTGCACCAGATAGAAAGGGTGGGACCCATACAGGTTCACATTGCTCTGTAAGAGAAAGCAGAGTCACTGGGTTAGTCTGCTCTGAGGAAAAAAACTAAACAATAATGAGGACTAAGACAGAGAAAAGGGACGTTTGCGGTCATAATCACGTGGGGCGCCATGTCTCGGTTCCACAAGGTGACAGTGGTCCAGTTGAGATCCAGGGTGAGGGGTGTGTAATGCTCCCCCAGCCCTGACACTAGCACCGAGGGCAGGGAAGTGGAGAACTGCAGATATTGGTCAGCAAAGAGCAGGGGAGCCACCGTGGTGTCTACGCTGGGACGCACAGAGACAAGGACACAGGGGGGGATGCCCAGAGACGAGGGCCGAGGTGGACGCAAACATGGACACGCACAGAACACATCAATGAAAAGAGACACAGAAGGAGACCGACACAATCTCTGTAAGATGGTGCGACTGGGTGCTCATGATTCAAAAGGAAATGGAATTGGATATACTGGTAGGTGTCTACACCAATTATCAGCACTGCTTCCACATAAGTATTCATCTATTTTGTTAGCAGCCTTATTCACTTACTTAATTTCATTATTAAAATTAAAAACAAGCCTGGAAAAATCTATAAAAAAAATATATCTGTGTTGAGGTGCAGTACATTGAATACTTCATTGCAATAAAGAGATGGGAATCATAGGAGTTTTGGAAGAGAGGTGCGCAAATAAACTGGACTCACAGCACACGGCCGTTGGATTTGCGACACACTGTGAACCCAAAAGGGTAAGGGAGGAACTGGATGACGTAGAGGGGATTTTGGTTTCTGGTTTTCCGCCTGGACTGAGCAACAGGCAAGGGAACCTCATAGCGCGGAGATGCAGGGTCCTTCAGCTGCACACAGAGAAGTCACACTACAATATAAACACACTGTCCTTCCTGTCAGTTTAAAACCATAGAGTGGATTGCAAACAGCACACAGACACTCACAGTCAAGTGCAGACGGCCCTCCGTCTCATCCATGACCTCGAGTCGGAGTGTGGAGATGTCCCGGGGGAGATAAGAAGGTGAGGCACGGGTCAGGGTGGCCGCCTGTCCCCAGGAGGTGGGGGAGAGAGGCCCCATTTCGTAGCCAGGGTAAGATGGGGGATAGAAGCACCATGGAGGTCCCCCAAGGAGGCTCTGCGTCACAGGGGCATAACAACAGCCCCGCTCCTCGCATTCTGCCCTGCTCAGGGCCCGGTCCCGTGCACAGTCAAAGCGGTGTTCCAGAGGCACTCCACACTCATACCTTCTTTGTGGTTTGAGGCTAGACACAGAGGAGGCCTGTCCAGCTAAGACACTTGCTACATTTTCAGGTAAGGGAGGCTTACCCATTCCTGCTATTTTTAACTTCGCTCTTACCGTTTTGTTGGACCCGAGTGATGTCAAGCTGTTCAGGGTTAAGGCATGCTCTGATAGGCAGCTCACATACACACAGACTGTATATGCTAACAAAGCCAAACTCAGCAGCAAGGAGAGCTTAAGGGTGGATTTGGAGAAACACGGACAGTTACCCCATCCCTTTGCCTGATTATGCTGGCAAGTCATGAGGCCCCCAAACTTACATAAACATTCAAACTAAATTAGTTATGAGGGACCCATGATCTCAGTCCGTGTGCCTTGAAAAGAAAAGAGGAGTAATTAGGACTTAAGTTTAATGATTTAGACAACAGTATCAGAAGACTGCGGTAAAGTTAGCTCGATGTTCGATATTCCTGGTAAATCCCATAAATTATTTGTATTATTTATATTTAAAACAGAACCAGATAAATACTTGTGTGAAGTGTGTCGTCTTTAATTAAAATTAGATTTGAGAGCTCTAGTTACTATGATCGAGGATATAAGGCTATATGCACGTGTTAGATATAGCCTACTGTGTGAATATGTGATACAAATTATTTGTACGATTAATTGAAAACAGAGACTGAGAAAAAATTGTCTTCTTTAAATGTAAACTGATATGAATGCTCTAGCTTACGTTACAGTGGAAGATAATCCCCTTTTTGTCAGGTAAGGCTGTGTTCGCATATGCCGTATTTTCAAGAATTCTTATTAGTATTAACATGTAATACATAGACTGTTTAAAAATTCACAAAAAAATTAAAGTTAATTTGAATTCGTTAAGGCAACTTAACCGCTGTAATCAGAAGTGTGTGATTAATGTTTATAAGTGCGACATGTAAGGTATATAGTAATTTAAAGAATTCTCCTATGGTAGAGGGAAATGTGAATGTCATCTACGACTTTGTGCATTGCCATTTTTCAGTCAAGCAAGTGAGCAAACTTTTGCTAACTAGCTTTTTAAATGAGCATATGAAACATTGAATTCTCAACGATACTGCCAAACTAGTTGTTTTGTTACGATGCAGAAAGTAGCCTAATTAGAATAGTTAGTTTACACGTAACACAGCTTACTACTTCACCAGTTAGCCCATAATATAAGCAACCCACCTTTATCTGACTGGAATTGGGTTTAAGTATCGTCACGAAAACGTTTACAGTTAACGTAGGGTATCCGGATAAATGTAATTACAGTTATTTGCAAGAACTGTAGCTAAAGTGGCAAAAGAGAGTAAGATACTGGCTAACTACCGGCTGTGCGAGAATGAGTAAAAAACGATGGGCTCTCGCTGTGGACAAACCTCTTAGGATCCAGTTATCAAAAAGGGCTTTACTCATGAATGAACTCGTGTATGTAAAAGTCATGAGACATAGGAAAAATATTTGTATAACACCGGAGAATAAGTTTACTGAATTCAATAGAACAATTACAAATCGTTTCAGACAGGACAATGAAAAACATACAATTTCGGGGAATTGTTTGTTTGCCCCACAAAACATACTTGGTGGATGACAAAGACAGCATAGAGAGCTCTAGTAGGTAAAAGGGGGATGAAGACAACAGTCTAGTGCACATCCACAACCCTGATGAACATGTGATGTTAGGCCTCACGTGTCTCATGGATCCAAACAAACTGATTTGTACTATTTGCCGTACCTTTACTGAACACGAGCCAGAGCTGGTGGGGTTGGGGGAAGCAAACCACAACAATCTACTAGTTTTTGTTTAAATCTTTCGTAGCGGTCTGCCTCTTCTCAAATCAAGGGAGGATGACTTCTGAAATATATGTTCTGTTTCTGTCATCCCTGGCTGTTGCTTGGCTTTGGTGGCAACAGGGAAAAGCCTGCTATTGCTCTGTGACTGTCTTGTCCCTTCCATCACACTGGAAAATGCACTCGGTTAAATGTTAAAAATCTTTTTGCTTAATTGGTCAGCTGCTGCAGTCTTAGCTGAGCCGTATGCAAAGCACGCTGGTTCAGCCGAGCCGTATGCAAAGTAGTTTATAGTTTATGCTTATAGTATAAGCTTCAGCACCCCACTTTTTTTGAATCCACAGCATATGCATAGTGTCCTGTAAAAGTAAATATTAGATGATTGGTTGCTTATGTGAAATTCAAAGTTAAGATTGCGCAAATAAAGTACTACGGTACCAGCAGAAATTATCTTTCCTGTCTCCTTCACCAAGGACGTATTCTACGATTGAAACTTTGTCTAACTCAGCCAGGTGTTATTGAGTGTTCCAACCCACTCTCCCCGCCCCCGCCCTTTGTGAACCAAGAGGTAAGGGGTGAGAATCAGAACAGCAGTTTGACTATGTGGGTGGTTGACAAATATGCAGTAAAACACAATTTTTGAAGAAAAAATACAGATGTTATGTAGTTTGAAATCTGATTTTTGAGAAAATATAAGGGGTCACTAATTTAGTAAATTCTTTCAGTTTTTTTGAACATTTTCACTGAACTGCACTGTAAATGTGTCCTATGGTGTGACATTTTTAAAAAAAATCAAGAAAAAGTCTTTAATAATATTCAAACAAACACGAAAGAGATTCATCTTCATTGTTAGACACTTATTTCCATTTACTGTTATTTATTTAGTATGAAATTTTGAAGGTTTGACTGTTTCAATAAATGAGAGACTTTTCTGTCATCCTTTCTAAACTGTTGAAAACTAAACCAATTTATGATGAGTGATGACTGTATCTCCCCTAATGAAATACTGAACTTTTTAAATTAAAGATATTTTGAGATAAACACACATTTTTGGTTCTTTTATGTGTGTCACACTATAGGACATTATGTCACACTGAAGGACAGTGAAAGGTATTACGGTATATTAAAGCATTTTTATTTAACTTTCAATATATACAAAAAATGTCAATATCAACAATGGGTAGTCATTCAGTCACTCAGTATGTTACTGAAACCCTTCTAGAGCCTCGCTGCTGCACGGCACAGCTAAATATGTTTATTACTCAAACTATACCTGAATTAATCTTTTAAAGTATGTAATTGCGGCATTTTTCATTTAATTTCAATTTACTTTCTGCCTCTTTCTCTTAGGACCTCCTCCTTTCTGTGTGGATCCCTGTTAATTTTCTCTCTATACTTCCATGTCCTCTCTCCCAGTCATTTCTCTCCCTCAATTCTTTCTTTCAAAGAAAAAGAGTTAAGTATCACATTTTTTACTTATTTTCATGACACTTTATTTATAGTACACATTTTCGACAAAAACAATTTTAATTTATGTAATTATTGCATTTAAAAACACTGAAAATGTTCAAAAAAGAATACAAAGGAGTATTTAATTATTTAAAATGCTTCTTAAAGAGACCTTGTCTTCCGGTGTGACAGTTATAGGTGTGGACATTTCTGTCTTTAAATTCCAAAGAAAGTGATTGTTCTAACAAAATAAAATCTTAGTTCCCTCTCACGGGCTCTTTACTATTAACACAAACTAAACAAAAAGACCCCTATCGGGAAAACAAACAAACGACTGGCTTTTACCTTTTTCTCAGCTCGCTCATGCTCTGTCTCTTCTGTGCGGGATCAAGCCCAAGTTTCCTTCCCCACATTTACTTAATGTGACTGGTGAGCCTGACAATCTCATGCCAATCAGGTTCACAGAATGATACAGGAATATACTACTACTGTTCCACTCTTGGAGACAAGGAGCCAGACTAACAGAAAGGGTGCTTATGCATTTGTAAATGGAGTAAGAAATCATAAGATACATCTAAGAAAGACAGCTTTGTATATATATTTGTACAATCCATTTGTTTCTTTGTAGTGGCTTCTTTTTCGCTGAGGGTACCCAGAGCCCTGCTGCATTAAAGATGTTTTTTCACACACCTTTTTATTTTAAGGTTGCAGCAGCTGAATGAAAAATTAAGGTAATAAAATAATAATAATTAAAAAAAACATTTTTACACACGTTAATTTCACAGTTTAAATAGCTACTATAGCTAGAGAAAAAATTAACAATAAAAATCAGCCCTGCCGTTTACATTTACGTCATTTAAAGGATGCTCTTATCAAGGAGGATGTACAATAGTTGGAGAGGTATAGTGGGCTGGCAGGACAGTTAGAGAGATAATTTCAGTTCTCCAGGCAAGAGATCACTCTATTTGTTTTAAGCAAATTTATTTCCTGCTGTATGACAGCATCAGGGCAGTTGTATAGACTTCTGTTCATTTTCTAGTTCGTTTAGTACCATAATATTGTAGGCAACGGGCCCTCTCAATGTGAAACCCAAGAAGAATTTAACATTTTCATTGCCATATGGTACTGAGGCTGAATTCAAAGCAGGAATATTGAACTTCTTCTTTTGCGGACCCTGAAGATAGACTGTTCCATCTTCTGTCCAGCCATGAACACTTTTCAGCAGACTTTCAATCTGTGGCATTTTCCACACTTCTCCACGAAGCCACTTCATTCTCTTTTCGGACACAGTGGAGAGTTTAGTTAGAATTTCAACTTTGCTCTTGTGAACTATTTTGTTCCATCCACTCCCATTGCTGAGAAAAAAGTGAGAGTAAATTCTCCTCTTTCTCTGAGGCACACCTTTCATTTTGAGATGGTCAACAGCTGACATGACAATTTCATATTTTTCTTCTCTTTCATGCTCATTATCTTGCTCTTCTGGCCAGAAAATCAAGGTCAGTAAAAACAGGGCACTGGATAGACAGTTTCTTTTTTCACTAGGGAACTGCTGGCACAAATTCTGAAGGTTTTGAAGAGCCGTGAGCTTTGGAGACACTGTTGAAAGACAACCCAATGCGATCTGCGATGCAATGTAGTTCACAAGATCAGCCTGATCCAATTTTGCATTTTTTGGGTTACTGGGATACAAGGAAATTATTTCCTCCAATAACTTGATTGGGTGCTCATCCTTCTGGTCCATCAAAAGGGAGAAGATGGATGTTATATTCCCACCTCCCAGGCGGTATATATTCATGCGTTTCATGAAAGGGGTCATTAGAATCGGTGGGTCTGACGCCGAATGCCGCTGGATTGTAACGCCTGATGTATCACCAAAATATTTTCCATACACAGAGGACTTGTTTACCAGCCAGTGCTTTGGATTTCTTATTTTAATTTCGGAGCTTTCACCAGTCTCCTCCTCCTCGCAGCTAATGTCAGTCTGAAAGTAACTCAGATCTTCGGAAATCCATTCCAAAGCTTCATGAATGGTTGTCTGAAGGGTTTTAATTTTACAATGGAAGCTTTCCCAAGGCTTCCTCACTTCTTCAGGGATGTAATCTGTGAGCAGGTACCTGAGACACTCAGAATGGCCCGTTTTACCCGAAAACATTGGCAGTGAGAAAATTAGCTTTAACAGGTCACATCCGACTTCTATGGAAGCAAAAAATCCAGAATTGTTCATGGTTTCAGGATCTGAGATTGCTGCTTTCTCACATTCTCTGAAGCACTCCATGGCTTTAAGAGCAGTTTGAACTGCATCTGCTGTATTTTCTCCAGTTGCACTCCCTTTTTTAATTGTTTTGCATTTGGCATTAAACCATCTTCTGTACACCTGACCTCTTGTGTCCAAGATGTATGAGTTCTTAGGCATATTTGCTGCTGCAATTTCTGCCCAGTGTTCTGCTTCTTCAAATTTTTCATAGGAGTAATTCAATCGGGCAAGTTGCTGGGCAAAGTAAGCATCTTTGTTGAAACGTGTGTATGCTTCTTTCAGAAGCTCAATTGCCTTACTTGGGCTTTCATTTTTCCGCACATGGTCAATGAGAGGAGAGAAAAAACTGTCACATTCATCCCCTTTGCTTATTCTGCAACGCCTCATGAACAAGTTCCGCAGAAACTTCACATACTCCTCGTTTCCAAACCTGTGCTCAAAAAGCACATCCTCGTGGAGAAGCTCCATAGCTATTCCACTTTGCTGCTTATCGTTGCCCAATAGCTGCTCTAGGATTTCCTTTGCAACTAATGGATGGATTATACGGACTGATTCAATGTGTGTCTTGTCATCTCTCAGATGTATGAAGACAAGTTTGGCCTGCTCACTTAATGATCTCTCAAAGCTGTATTGGCGGAATCTTTCCATGTGTATAATTATTGACAAAAGAGCTTCACAGTGGGACTGGGAGATGAAGGAGTTTTGTACGTATGTGTTGAGCAATGCAACATACTGGATGAGGCGGGTCACAACCGATTCATGGTCAATATCGTGCAGCAAATGTCCCACAAAATCTTTCACATATTGATGATCAAATTCTTTACTCATCAAAACAAATGTCAAAATGAACTCTGGCTGGTATTGCTCTTCAAGAGTCTTCAGTTTCCCTGCAAACTCTTTTTTCTCTTTTATTGACATCTTGTGAGTCACAGCAACATTTTGTAAAGGTGACTCTTTGCATAGTTTTTGTGGATTATAAGATCGTCTGCAAGTCAGCAGAATGAAACACAATGTCCCTTGTCTGATTTTCCTGGTGGTAAGGGCAGTCTCCAATTCATTCCTTAGATCACTCAGGAATTCACTGTCACAGTCTTCAATCAGCATAAGTACAGGGAGGCATTTCTGCTGGTCTTTTTCTTCATACTCTCGTAGCTGAACAGCATGCTCAGAGACTGTAGAAACAGAGAAGGATGGTTTCACAAAGGCACACCTTAGTTCTTTTCGGTTGTTCCAAAGGACTTGTCGAGCAACAGTACTCCCACCACTGCCCGGATGGTGGTGTATATTGATAATGTTCACATGTATTTGGTCTGCTCTCGATTTAAGTGCATCAGTAAGAAGCTTGGAAATCTCACTGTATGCATCCCTCTGAATGACTTCCCCAACAAACTTCTTCTCTGCAAGCCAGAAATTCAGCCAGCTTACTTTACCCCCATGGTAAAATTGTCTTTCAATGTTTTCTTTCTCTGCCTCAATGAAGTCAGCACTGGTCTCTTCACACTGGTCAACACCTAAGATCTCCAAAGAACACATCCTTTCCTCCTCTCGAGTTTCAAACAGGCACTCTCCTTTAGTGAAGACAGGCAAATGCTTGGTAGCACGAGTTGTCTGAGGCTGAATGCGCTGAAGGGTTGCATTCACATGGCTCGTTTTCATTCCAACAATGCTTGACCGATGCAGCGTCTCTGTGCCACAGGATGCCTCAGCAAAGCTTTCCCACTTCTGATAGTTTTCCTCAGATTCAGAAATGCAAATAATGTCCTCATGACCTTCCATGTCAGTGTAAAACTCATAGAAAGTATGCAATAGTGGTTTCTCAACAGGGGATGTTAGAAGAAATATCACCAAGAAGGAGCCCTTTGGTAATATCTGCTTGCAGATCAGCGACACAGACTCTCTGAGGAGTGTCATTTTAGTTTTGATCCACATCATTTCATCACAGGGGCTTTCTTGTCCACTGTAATCACTTCGACCATTGCAAAATATCCAGCTGGTTTGCTCAAACAAATGCAGGTGACTCACAAATTCATTGAGGCTCTTCTCATTTGGAATGACGTAGTTCTGCATAAAATGCAGGTTTGCGGCATGGTGTTCAAGGTATTTACTGCAGAATCCAGATCGTTTTGAATCACAGTCAAAGTCAAACACACAGAAAATATTCATGTTTAGCAAGAAGTCGATTTCGCTCAGATCACTCATTTGAAATTTGTTGGTGACCAAAATATACCACTTTTCTTTCTCTATGATTTTTTTCCCACTGGTAATCAACATTACTAGTTTCCTCCCCAGGTCTTCACAAACATCTGGCTCATTCAGAAATTGAAATTGCTCAACTTCCTCTCGTCGAGCATCTCGGTCTCTAACACGCTGGTAGAATTCATTTTGATTATTATCACTGACTGGTTCTGTTTTTGAGCCCACTCTGCGATAAACTGTCTCCTTTTCTAGCTGAACTTTGTTGGAATTTTCATTGAAATTTGGCAGACGGACAGAGTAAACTGTGTTTCTAACTATGCTTATTGAAGGCACGATGTCAACCTCAACAACGTAGTGTTTTTCTGCACTGTTCATGTCAAGGACCTCTATGAACTGCGGTAGCCGTATGCACTGCCGAACATGTTCGCTGTGGGGTCCAGACAAAGATTTTTCGAAGTAATCATAAGCATCAACATACATGTCCTTCTCTTTTACAGGAAAACCAATTATCTCACCATGTACATACCCAGCGTCATCCCTACTGTCCATAACACCAAAGTGAATTGTACCATTTGATCGAATATTCAAGCATCCAGTGCCAAACTTGAGAATTTCTTTTGCAAACTTAGCTTGTAACTTTTGGCGGTCTAATCCAGCAGCTGTGGTAAATGACTTATATTCATGACATGCTGAGATAAGGTCAGTAGCACCTGATTCGGGCTGCAGCACGTTGTGCTTAACATATGTGAAGCCAATAACCTCTTTCCCAAAAGGCCGTGGTTTGCAGTCTTTCTTTGAGGACACCCCTTTCATGGACTGTATCTGCTGTGTCTTTGCCTTTTTATGGGCTGAACCTGTCCCAGGATCAGTGTCTGGGTGACTTTTTTCTCGCTGCACATTTAAAGTTCCTGTTTTCCTGTCAAGGCTTTGTGGAATTTGTGCACTCTGTGATTTTTGAGATTTTTGCAAACATCGAGAATCTGTGAGTTCCTTTCTTTTTTTGATAATCAAGAGTGCTGGCCCAGATTTCATTCCAGTTTCTTTTTTCAGATACTCTTCTGTCAGTTCAAGAAGGATTCTCCCATCAACTTCTTCCGCATGAAGTTTCTTGATGTACTGCTCTTTTATACCAATACATTTCAACCAGGTGCTCACATGAGATTCGGTCCATTCTTCAATCGGCAAGTTGTCTTGCTCTTCTGTTATGCAAGGGTGGCAAAAAACAAGAACAGGGAGATCGATAGCATTTAGATCATATAATGTGAGAAAAAAATACTCCACTAGCAGGTGATCATTCTGAGACCAGCAATGACTAGAAAAACTGTACTCAGATTTTACCCCATCTCATAAAGTTAAAAGCAACTCACCCCATTTATCTTGTGAAAATACAGAAATCAATTTTTAATTTTAAAAATGAAATATCTCCCCACAACTTTTGATACTTACCCATTCTTTATATTTGGATGGTTGGAGCATCTGACACACACAATCTGAAACATGAAACAAGAATAATCAATGTCCACTTATACAGTGGATAAGTTCCTTAAAAGAAAAAATAGAATAACCAATTATTTTCAAGGTGGAATAGCCAGAAACTGCCACCACATACGGTGAGGGTGGAGGAGGTATAACTGTTCTCCTCTAATCTGCCCACCATTGTATACAGTGCAGACCATCCAGCCCCAAAAAGAGGTTCAGCAACTACCTGAAAAGAGGTCTCCTGCTTACTTGATACTAAATGTCTTGTAATGTGAAAACACAAATTTGTGTATTTACCAGTTCCCCGAATCTATTAAATTAAATCTATTAAATCGCTATTAAATTTAAACCTATGAACGAGTAATGTTTTAAATCAGTAATGTATTCAGGTCGCGTCATTGGGTGCCGTGATTGGCTAGCAACGCGCAGGCTGCACAGTGAAAGTTCCCGGCTGTTTCCTCTCAGTCCATGGTAAATAAAATACCCTTCCCCTCGTTTTTTTTTTTTTTTTAACTCGTATACAGCAGTCGTTGAAAGAAGTGCGGAAAATTGAGGCAGTTTAGCCCAAGATACCCCAGTATCCTCAGGAGCAATCTGGGGCAAAAATAAGTTCCTTTCAATACCACATGTTTACAAATTATAAATGGCTAAAATACCCAGTTGGGCAAAATGATGCATTTTGTTTTGCACACAAACGTTTTGGTCAAAAACACAGCAGGTGGATATTGTGTACACCTTCTTTAGTAGTTAACAAATAAATCGCATAAGATTCTGCGATGTTCAAGCTCATCTAGGATTAAAGAAAAGTGCACTTCTTTCAAAGGTACAGCTGTCAGATAGGCAACTCGTTGTTCTTTACCAGGTACGTGAATGCAATGATAAACTTTGCAGTTGTTGTTTAGTGCCTTTCAAATATTCAGTCGTCGGCCAGTTAACCAAACTGCGCAAATGTCTACAGTGTACTGTCTTATCTTCCATTCTCTTCTTACTACAACCGAAGGCTTTCATAATCCGCTCTAAATAGAAAACCTTGATTTGGCCAGAGCAGTAGATTTTAAAGAAGCCTTTATACGAACATGAGAAAAAAATGAAAAAAGCTAAATGATACTGTATGAAGTAAGTAAGGGCTTTGTGCACCAAAAGGGAAACTTACATCCAGGAAATTACCGTTAATTCTCAAGTAATGAAGTAATAAAATTGGTTACATAACGTGTACTTTATGAAATACCATCATATAAGACCTTAGACTATGAAAAAATCTGCGACACTCGGAAAGAAGTATGTGGTAAAATGTACCTAGCAGCATCTGAGTCATCTCGCCTTCGTTTGAATTGGAAACAATCAGATCATGATTTGCTTCGTCGCAGTCAGTATACAAGTATACAGACGATACCTTAATCAACAACGAAGAGAACTACAACTCTCGCCAGCTTGGAAATTTGATATAGGTAGAGTCACGCAAAAATGCATGGAGTCCCATGTAATTCCGAAAGTGAACGCCCTTGCTTTTTACTTGAGATCAGCTAATAGTTTAGTTATACTTACGTGAAACGAACGTTACGCAGTTCGTGAGATTTGCGCATAGGTTTCGATTTGTTATGGCTAAATTAATAGGATAACTAATTATGGTTTCAGACATAAATAGGTAAACGAAGATTTCCCCTATCGCCGGTTGCCAAATAAAAATAAAGAGAAATAATGCGAAGACTCACCTTGTTCTTATTTTCTGGCTTTCCTCCTCCTCTACCCTGACATGTCTGAGGATTCCGAATTAAACCACTCAATACTGTAGTTACCAGAGCGAGGCAAAAAAACAAAACGTCATCCCAGAAAGCGCCGCCTCAAGTTTCCTTTTCCAGAAAAATGAAAGTTACTCTCCATTCATGAAACAATTATCGTGTCTAGTGATTTTCTAAAAATACGAGTAACAAATATTTAAGCGTGTGGCAAAATTCATACCATACCAGAAATGTAAAGTGATATAGTCGCTACATAATCGAAGTCATAGTATCACCACAATGCAGCAATATTTCAGGGCTTGGCAAGGACAAAATCCATTTAAGCGTCTTGCCATTCTGGCCAGTGTTGTATAAGTCATCCCAGAAAGCGCCACCTTAAATTTCCTTTTCCAGAAAAATGAAAGTTATTGTCCGTTTCATACAACAATTATCGTGTCAAGTGATTGTAACACGAAGTATTATTCCAGCATTTCATTTGAATCGATGTTTATTTCGAATCAGCAGCAGCATGCAAAAAGCATTCAGAAACAGTGATTTTATGCAGTGAGAAGCTTTTACAAACAAAGGGTTCGATGCAGGTGATTAAAAATATTTGTCATTTTCTAAAATTACGAATTACAAATATTTAAGAGTGTGGCAAAATTCATACCATACCAGAAATGTAAAGTGATATAGTCGCTACATAATCGAAGTCATATTATCACCACAATGCAGCAATATTTCAGGGCTTGGCAAGGACAAAACGCATTTAAGCGTCTTGCCCTTCTGGCCAGTGTTGTAGAAGTACAATAGTAGATTAAGAAATTTTAATTCATAAATTAAAAAGCAAAAACGTTTTTACATAAAAACTAAACATTCAACTGTGGATTACAGTTCACCATACAACAATTGGTTACTACTAGTTAAAATTGCACTTTACCATGAGATGATAAAATAAAAGTAGCACTTAGAGCTGCCTTTCTCAAACTTCTTTGTCCTGAGGCCCAGTCATTTCAGGCTTTGGGGTTGCCAGGCCCTATAGGCCTATGCCCCAAACCCCCCCAAAACACATACATGCCCCGATGGATATATAGATAGATGGATAGTAATAGTAATAACAACAACATCTATTATTATTATTATTATTACTAGTAGTAGTAGTAGTAGCATTGTTGTTGTTATAAGAATTATAATTATTACAATAACCATTATTATTATTATATTATGGCCTATGCTTATATAGGAATAATTATATTAATAAATCTATAAAAGGAGTTCATTGGCTGAATTTGAAATCATTGCCAAATAACCTATAAACTTATTTACTACACAGATACAGATTTAATTTTAATTTATCTTTTAAGGTTTAATGGTTTTTAAAAATTTGATTTTTTACTTTATTACTTGAGTTTGGCTGAATGTAAACCACTGCCAAACAATGTCTCCTGTAACCTACACCATATGGACGAATGTATTGGGACACATTACACCTACAGGAGCTTTTATGACATCCCATTCTAAATCCATAGGCATTAATACTGAGTTGGTCCCCCCCTTTGCAGTTATAACAGCTTCTGGGAAGGCTTTCTACAAAATTTTGTAGTCTTTGTGTCTGTTGGAATTTTTGCCCATTCTTCCAGAAGAGCATTTGTGAGGTCAGACACTGATGTTGGACAAGAGGGCTTTTGGCTCGCAATCTCTGTTCTAGTTCACCCCAAAGGTGTTCGATAGGGTTAAGGTCAGGGCTCTGTGCGGGCCAGTCAAGTTCTTCCACACCAAACTCATCCAATTATGCCTTTATGGACCTTACTTTGTGCACTGGGGGTACAGTCATGCTGGAACAGAAAAGGGCCTGCCCCAAACTGTTTCCACAAAGTTGGAAGCATAGGATTTTCCAAAATGTCTAGGTAAGCTGAGGCATTAACATTTCCCTTCAGTGGAACTAAGGGGCCTAGGCCAACCCCATAGCATTATCCCTCCTCCACCAAACTTTACAGTTGGCACAATGCAGTCAGTCAGGAAACATTCTCCTGGCATGTGCCAAACCCAGACTCGTCCATCAGACTGCCAGATAGAGAAGCATGATTTGTCACTCCACAGAACACGTATCCACTGCTCCAGAGTCCAGTCGTGGCGTGCTTTACATCCGACGCTTGGCATTGTGCTTGGTGATGTAAGGCTTGCATACAGTTGCTCGACCGTGGAAACCCATGCCATGAAGCTCCTGGCACACAGTTTTTGTGCTGATGTTAATGCCAGAGGAGGTTTGGAACTCCGCAGTTATTTTCAGCAGAGCGTTGCCGACTTTTACGCATTATGCACCTCAGCACTCGGCGACCCCGCTCTGTAACTTTACGCAATTGATTGTTCAATATCTAGGAGGGAAGAAATTTCAAGAACTGACTTGTTGCAACGGTGGCATCCTATTACAGTACCACGCTCAAATTCAGTGAGTGCTTTAGAACGACCCATTCTTTCACAAATGTTTGTAAAGGCAGAGTGCATGGCTAGGTGCTTGATTTTATACACCTGTGGCAATGGGACTGAATGAAACGCCTGAATTTAATGATTAAGAGGTGTGGCCCAATACTTTTGTCCATATAGTATATTGTATATCCACAGAGCATGATATACATTTCCTCATTACACAGAGCCAAAATAATTTATAAAAAAATTTGCAAACAGCCATTAACTTTTTCATTGAAATATGTAAAATATGTAATGCTTTGAAATCAGCACTTTTGGAGTGTTTGCCAAAGGCAAATTACGTACTTGCAAATGCAGGGTGCGTACTAGTCGAGCAAGGAAAAAGGGTGTTAACATCAGAATGCATGCAATATTTACAATACAAAATTCTAACCTTTGGCCTGGTAAAAAATAGATAAATTAACACTTTAAAAAGCTTCTAGTTTAAGGCAGGTGATAACCACCAGCACCAGAGACAGATACCAACATTGCAGAGTAAAACTACAATTACTGTTTCAAGAGATCAACAGATAGATCCTAACATGGAGTATGTTACCCATTAGATCCCCAATTTTCACCAAGAGATGATAAAGTGGCAATTTATACCGAACAATACTTACCAAAACGTACATACATAATTTAAATAAGGCAGGCACGTATTGTGTTCTTTGTGTGCATTTTGTTGGCCCCAGCTCCTCTTGGGACCCTGCAATGTCCCATGGATGGGCGATTGTCCTTTTTTTGATGACGTCAAAAGCACAGGTACTTGCTAAGGGGATGTTCTACCACAGCGCCAGCTCAGCAGGCCTGGTCCACACAGGCACGGCGGAAGGCAGGCAGCCCCTGATAAAGTGCGTTAACCCATTTAAAGGCAAGAAGACACACATCGGCCCATCGGACCGCCGGCCACTCTCACACAGGGTCACTGGATCCAGGCACCCAGGGCCATGCAGCCCCAGGGGACATCGCCTCGGTCTGCACAGGAGACCCTGAGTGGTGGTAGTAGGGCAGGAAGAGACGCTCTGAGGTGCAAATGCGCATGGCCATGTAGGTGTGCTGCAGGAGGTATGGAAAGCGGGAGGTGAAATAGGATACAAAGTCATCAGGGATGGAGCCCAGCGTCTCCTGTACTTCTACGGGCAACTCCCTGTAGTGGTGCTTCTGTAGGAGATACAAATAAACATAAATCATCCATTGATCAAATCCAGCCAGCTCACAAAAGCAGGCCGTGTAACAGTTAACGGATTAACTAGACTTTCAATCACCAGTCACTTTGACAATCTACAGTCCTCCTCTGGTTTATTACAAATACAATCCCCATAAAAATGGTGTATAAAAGGGTGCCAACGCCTTATGAAGGTCCAATTACCAATGTTGTGTTTTCCCCAAAAAAGACTTGCCTTGTTCCTCATAGCACGTAGGAGGTCCCGGACTGATCCACCTTTGTATGATCGGAATTTCCTTAGATCTGCCAAGACCAGGAACCATTTACACGCAATCAGTATTGGGTATTATCGTCAAGAAGACTGTACGTACAGCTTAGGGCAGCGCTAATACAGCTACCATTCATATACCAAGAATGCAGTAAAGGTACATTTTTCCATGGTATAAAATACGTCAGCATTCACAGACGGAGAAGAATCCTGTCGGATGGGTGTATGTGTAATCGGGGGCGTGGCCTTGCCTGTCTGAAGAGGCACAGTGACGTGTTCTCTCCAATCCCCCATCAGCAGCGCACGCCCGCCTCTCTCCAGCTGCCGGACGATGGGCCCGTCCAGCGGCTCTTTCTCTATCCTGTCACTGACATCCTTCATGGTGGGGGGAGTTAAACAACCTGATGAGTGCGCGAATGTCGACGGACGTGCAGACGGAAAGCGCTCAGCGCTCAGGGCTGCTGGGGATACCTGGAAGAACTGCAGCTGCTTCTCCAGGCTCCAGAAGAAGGGGTGCTTCAGCACGCTCTCCGCCGGCGGCCTCAGCTGGGCCTCCGCACTCAGCATCTGTGTGATCAGGTCCGCGGCCACTATGTCTTCTGCACGGCAATCATTCCAAAACGTCACTTTAACGTTAATATTACTTTAGTATTTCTTGATTACTCCTTATTAATTAGAATAAAGAATTTCCTTCTGATTTTTTTAATGCATGAAGAAAAGAAAAAAAATCCTGGTTTTTAATACACGATACATTCCTTACTACCTACTAAATTCACACAGCTTGTCCTCAGTTACAGTGAAAACATAACTAGCCTATGCAGTAAGGGAATAGCTGCCGTACCGTGTCGATCAGGCTGTAATCGGTCCAGGCTGCAGGCGCCCGAGAGGATATTGGCCTGCCGCTGCAAGGGCTTTCCGAAAGGATGACCGCCTTTCGACACCACATAGTAAAACACGCAACCCGCCGAGAAGATGTCCACAGAGCAGGTCTGCAGAAGAGTGGGTCATCTCAATTTACACTTCCACAAGTCAAACAGATGAGCAGTGCCCTTAACCGAGCACAAAAGCTGAATTCAACTGAATAGGCTGCACACATGGAAACACACGCCTGTGCTGCAAACTATGGGTGTCCAAGAAAAACCGGATTACCCCCAGTTTTCTTCGGCTGACCCAACACTGAAATCACGGTTCACATGACTATCATCTTGAGACTGAAGACTGAAAATAAGCCACTCTTCTTAGGATTCAAGTAAGCACAACCAAAAATAATTTCCTCCACAGTTTTTCCCAGTAGGGTTAGGGTTAGGACCTAGGCACTCACAGGGTTGTGCTGGCAGTCCTCATTCAGGACCTCGGGGGCGATCCAGCCCTCGGTGCCGGGGACCCCAGACCTCCTGCTGAAGCTGTGCCTGCCCACCGCCAGCTTCTTACACAGGCCAAAGTCCGAGATCATGGCCCTAACCCGGCCATGAGCATTGGGCATGGACACCAGGATGTTGTTTGGCTTAAGGTCCCTGTGCACTGGAGGCAGGGTGAAGACAATTAATATCAGTTCTATCGCAGGAAACTTATGTTAAAATGTATACAACTCTTAACGTAACTGAAAAAGTGAATCTTCAGAAGTACCAGGATATTATATTTTAAAATCTAGGTTATTACCGATACTGAGCAAGTGCAGGTGAGCCAGCCCAGACATGGTCTGCTGCAGAAGTGTTGCCGGTTCCAGCCCATGCCTCTCAAAACCTTCCTTTTCCACATACTGAAAGATGTGCCAAAAACAGAGGTTTTAGTCCCAGCTGAACATTAATCAATTCAAAGCTGCACTAACAGAGTACTTGTAGATATTGAGGAATAACAACTGAATGTTTGTATGTGTGAATATCGTTGGTGTGCGGTCGTGTCCGGCCCCATACCTCCTTCACCGTAGCACCGTTTGTGTGTGTGTGTGTGTGCGGTCGCGTCCGGCTCCCTACCTCCTTCACCGTGGCACCGTTTGTGTGTGTGTGTGTGTGTGTGTGTGGTCGGTGTGCGGTCACGTCCGGCTCCCTACCTCCTGCAGTGTGGTGGTGTGTGGGTGTGTGTGTGCGTGCGTGGTTGGTGTGCGGTCGCGTCCGGCTCCCTACCTCCTGCAGTGTGGCAGCACACAGCTCAATAGCGATGTAGCAGAACTGTCGGTCCCTCTCGGTGCAGAAGTAGCGGATGACGTTGGGATGCTCGTCGGACTCGCGCAGCAGTTGCACCTCACGGTCGGCGAAGCTGAAGCACTCCGGGAGAATCCTTTTCACTGCCACCTGACGGTTGTCAAACTCACCCCTATGCCATGCAAGTGCAAAAGGGTTGGTTGAATATGTGTACGGAAACCATTTTAGAGCTTCACTGGATATTAAACACGGATGCCATTTGTGTACGGAATGTTTACACTATCCTGCTGATTACAACCACCAGACAAAATTCATAAAAAGGACTCTGAACACTGAAAGAAGCAACCTTTGTGCCATGTGCAGAATAGACAATGAATTCACTGACATTAGAAAATGTACCACAGTGATCAGTATTCAACATAATGTATCGTCTCACTTGTACACAATGGTTCCCTCAGCGCCGTGTCCCAGGACATTTTTGGGGTTAAATGTTATTTTTCCCACTCTGATGAGGTTGGACTTTTCATCTAACAATCAGAAAAAGCAAAACAGACAAAGGTAAAAAACTGTAAAGCTGCTTAATAAATGCACATAATCATAACCAATTCTCACATATAAAAATAAATTTAAAATATAGTTGCAAGCAACAATGGACCGGTTCGTTCCTCCACCTCCATCACGGTCACAGAGTCACAGTGACCCACGCCCATACCTACAGCCTCAAGAACGGTCTGCATTGCATACAAGTGCAGCAGCACCATGAAAAGCATGTGTATTCAATGACGTTCCACAAAGCAAAGCAGTGACAGTATTGAGAAAAGCGCCCTAGTGCCAGTTCTTCCTTGGCATTTGAAAAACAAACATTACTACATCTTCCAGAAACACTGCAATCCAACCTAGGCACAGTAATTAATTACCCTTAATTGTCTATAAGCCTTTTCAGAGGCTGGTCTGTATTGCATACAAGTGCAGCACCACCATGAAACAAATGTGTGTTCAATGACACAGGAAAGTGACAGTATGCCAAACATTCAGAAAACTCCCTTGCGGAAACGCCCTTCTGAAAAACAATCATTACAACATCTTCCAGCAACAAAGGAATCTAACCAAGGCACAGTAAGTAATTGTCCATAATTGTCGATGAGTAACAGCAGCCTTTTCAGATACTTGTCCTTCAGCCACATGAAGTTTGAGTCGACGTCCAACAACGGATTAACCCTCCTTGCATTCTCACATAATATAGCCCCCGAAATTGGAATTCCCTCATTCCGTGCTTGAACAAACCAGGTATTCACAGCTTTATCTAATTTGTCGTCTTGCGCGTGTCTCAGAACTTCCCGCTGTTTGCATCCATAGAAACTCTCTGCACCCGATGCAAACTTCTTAATCTCTGTCCAGGCGGATAAACGGTCAGGGTGGATGTGTGACGGACAGATATGCAATGGATTACTGTAATAATAAAACATTTTAACCATTCTGGAGGAACCCTAAAAATACAGGTAAACCTTGATTGCCAGGTAAAAGGATGGGGTGGGGTTAGGTTAAACACTGCGACTACCATTGTTGGAGAACCAAACCTGTGCTCTCTAGCACCCCCGTGTGGTTGCTGGGGTAAATAGTGGCGAGCAGAGAATGTACAATTGGAGATAAGTGTCCATAGCTAGCTTGTAAGAGAGATGGAGATTAGGAGAGAGAGAGATGGATAGCGAGATAGAGATAGATATACAGCCGAAGAACAAACGTAAAAAACCCAGCTTTTCCATAGCGTTAGTCCATTAAAAAAACCTATTTGTATTTATTAGGTAGCTGAAGCTAACCAAGATTTGTGGGAAATTGACTGTAGATATGTGCCTTTGCATATGACGTATGTGTACATTTGAAGTACCTGCTGAACAAAACTATATGTCAGATTTTGGCAAGCTAAAATAGAACGCTAGGTAATGCTGGAATTTTTATGCGACTCAATGCACATTTCTGACATTCTTCAGCCACTATGACACCCGGCCTCATTTTGGCAACCTAAAATAGAACGCTAGCTAATACCAGCATCGTCCTAGCAACGGACAATTAAATGGACCGTTAAACAGAACCCCCTCCAGGGTTCCAGAGGGTCGCTTAACAGAGGTTTTCCAAAACTGCCTCAGCGGACAAGCCCCAGGGTAAAAGGGTTATAGTGGTTCTACTCCGCAGGCAGAAGTACCTCCTTCCTCACGCTCGTTGGCAGAGCCCCCAAGCTCAGGCACAGAGGGCTCCGAGTGGTTGGAGGCGTGAGGAGTGCCTTTCGGGCTGCCGCTGTGGGAGCTGTCTGCCAGCGCCGCGTCCAGGAAGTGGCCGTCCGAAGGCGGGTCGCCAGGCGGCTGGGAGAACAGCTGCTGCCTCTGCAGGAGCTGGAGTCTCTTCTCCATCTGCTGCTGGAATTCCTGGTGCTGCAGCTGCTGCTGCTTCTGCACTCTCTGGGAACAAATGGCCGCAGACAGGTGTTCACAGATCTGAACAAGAGCAATGGATGCAGTGCGGCCAAAAGGTTTTAAACAAATGGAAAAATATCCAAAAGATGAACAGAGAATGGTTGCACCCAACACCCAAGAAGTTTAAAAAGCATCTTTCTGTACAAAACAACCACAAATCTGTCGCAAAACAGTACTATGAGGCAGTCCTCCTTGACACAGAGATGTGTAGACTTTCACTGCTATGCAGACATCATAGGAGTATTGCACTTAATTGCAATATTATTGCAATAACCTCCCTTACACAAAACAAATCTTAATATAAACTAATAGTGATTGAGTCTACCTGTTCCCAAAAAAGTCCCATACAGCTTCAGTGACAATGAGATTTTTCAGAGAGTCATTCCACATGCTAAAGAATGCGGTCTTCCTCTCTTATGCAAGTGAATTCTTGAAGTGTTTTCTCATGTTCGTTGCATCCATGCAAGACTTTTGCAAAGTAGTGCAAATGCCAGTCATTTCTAATTGAGACAACTGAAGTTGTTACCTTGGGGTACGTGACAATAACAACCACCCATCCAGCCAGGAGGAAGGTGCTGAAGATGATGGAAGCCATGTCCTTCAGCATGGAGTCCACAGGGGCCTCCACGGGCACAGTCCTGCTGGACTCCAGGACGGAGGAGACCGGAGGGCTGCCGTTGTCCTGGTCTTCAGCCCCTTTCTGGCATGCCTGTAGGGCGGACCGACAGAAAGGTTATTAGTCATGCATGTGTGGACAACATTGTAAAAAAGCACACATGTGCAAGCACACACCTCCTCAATGGCCTTCTCTGTGCTCGGAGGGATGATGTGGCCCTGCTGACGGGGGAGGCTATTGGGAAATCTCTCCAGGAGCTTTTTGTGGGCATCGGGGGGCATCTCATGGTGACCTGGTGGAGCAGCACATCTGAATCTGAATCATCATCATTCTTTGAATTTCCACCTCTGTTTTGCTGCAGAATACTATACGTCTCCTATAAAGGAAAGACTTACATTCCATTTATCGGAATGGATCTTCAACAGGTCATCGTTGAATCAACAAATGTCTATCCAACCACCAGAGGGCAGCACTGGCTAAGAAAGCAAGTCTACTGCTGATTTACGAGTTTAATCCTACCAATAAGGAGCAGATGGTTTCTCATGAAGTTGATGCGGTTATCGTCCTTCAGGGCAGATCTAAACCTGATGTTTGTGCTGGGTGTGATGACGCACTCTTCATCTTCCCTGATGGCAACGTCCAGGCTGTTGGGCCCCTCCAGCTGGGGAAAGGTACTGCCCCGGGGCTACAAACCACAACAGTACCTGTCACCCTGCAGATCACAACGCCATGTGCACACACACATGCATCTTTCTACACCCTGCTTGTTTGTACCAGTGTCACTTTGACCCGTTTACAGAGATAACCGGCCCAGATGATAGGCGGGGGTCACTGTGCCATAGGTACACTGGGACAGGGTCGATGCAAGTCAGCGATCATGTCCAGGTCTCACTCACCACAACTGTGACGCCGTTGTGGACCAAAGAGGGGGATGCGTACAGGCTGGTGAAGAACCTGCCTACATAGAGTGTAGACCTGCGAAAATACAAGGAAGTCGCATGGATTGAGGAATACCATACCACCCATCGCCCATGCCCTGAAGCATCTGCAGCTAGCCCCAGCACAGGGTCGAACCAAAGCATCGCTCTCCCTCCTGTAACCCACAGGCCCCATGTCTTCATACCAACAACCTCCCAGTCTTGCATATGTTCACTGCAGGAATTGTATCACACTGCAACTGTAACTACTGACAGCTACTGGAAGTCGGAAGGGCTCGACTGAATGTCACGTCCGTCATTCACGTCTTGTTCACCGAGAGGAGATGAGCCGAATCAAGCTTACGTGAGCTTATTCTTGGACGACTTCTCCTTGGGGAAGGGGTACTTCCACTGGGTGATGCGGCCCACCTCGCCAGACACGAAGGCCAGGTAACGTAGCGTCTCCACGGCGATGTTGGTGTGCGCCACTTTGCGTAGCCCTTCGCGGTGCCAGATGTACACGGCCACCACCGGTGAGTCATAGTTCTGGATCCACTGAACATCCCCCGACTCGGTGTCCATGGTCACCACCAGACCGTCCCCGCTGGACACGAAGTGGGCCATATCTGCAGGTTAAGCAGGGAAGCACGCAGAGCTTCACAGGCAGCCAATGTGAACGCTGAACCAACTGAGTAAACAGTTGCTCCATTCACACCACAGTGAGACACAGATAAATATAATCGTTGAACCCCCACGACCCTTACTGTATTTGGTGTCGTCGTCGGGCAGCGTGGAGGCGTAGTCGGAATAAGTGGCGTTCCAACGCAGCTCTCGGCTCTTGGTGTCGTACATGGTGATGGTATATTCTGGGGGACGACAGGACAACATGTGAAGTAGACACCCCGGTCACTGCAGAGAAACACACTTCAGGTGACGATTGTCTGAGGAGGGGGGAAGAAAAAAAAAAACTACAACAGGCGTTTGTGACTCTCAGTGTTCTCTAGAGATTTGAACCTTGTTTATTTGCTTATGTTTGATGAAAGAGGATCTCATTGTGAGGTATCGCTGTCAAAAAAACCTAAAACACTTTCTATAACAACACATGATAGACCACAGGCGGGATTAACACTTCTTTTTCAAGATTTACTACTCACGCGGCCTACATGCTGTGCGAGGCTCATACGTCACTCAGACAAGGGCAGGAAACAGCCGGGCGCTCACCCGTGCGGCCCAGGTACAGCAGCGAGGAGGAGGGACAGAGCATCTCGGCGAAGGAGGAAGTCAGAGTCTGCAGCTTCTCCCCCGTCAGCAGGTCCACAACATACCACAGGTCCTGCTTCTTACCTGGACGGACGGATAAACACACACACGGTCAATTCATATTGGTTGTTTCCAGCCTCCAGCCTCCCGCCTCCCGCCTCACAAGCACAATCTGCGCGTTTCCGGCCTCCCGCCTCACAAGCACAATCTGCGCGTTTCC
>JAOVYW010013688.1:0-10221 GCA_025775045.1 Hiodon tergisus | reverse complement strand
CGTTTCCGGCCTCCCGCCTCACAAGCACAATCTGCGCGTTTCCGGCCTCCCGCCTCACAAGCACATTCTGCGCGTTTCCGGCCTCCCGCCTCACAAGCACAATCTGCGCGTTTCCGGCCTCCCGCCTCACAAGCTGCACGTTTCCTGCCTCCCGTCTCACAAGCTGCACGTTTCCTGCCTCCCGTCTCACAAGCTGCACGTTTCCTGCCTCCCGTCTCACAAGCTGCACGTTTCCTGCCTCCCGTCTCACAAGCAGGACAGGCATGACTGTTGTGCAGAGTTCTTGAGTGGCTCCGTCCTGGAACACGGTCTCCTCTGAGTGTGAGAGCAGCATTCCCCGCCCCCTCCCCCGGCGAGTTAAAAGCAAATAAACTACACAGGGCAAACCCTTCATTAATGCCCCTCCCAGGGTAGGATGCTATACACTTAACAGCTCCCCTAGACGGCTTCCGCTATAAAGCTGTTTAAAGGCTGCAGATAACGACTTTTTGCCCTGCAGTGTGTGTGTTGAGAGGTATAATAAATGTGGACAGAGCGTCCAAAAGAGGAGGGGCTGAGGCTACCCACCCAAAGGCATGTGTCAAATTTGGGCTTAATTGGTTAATATGGTGATTATCTCCTGCACCTGGAGTTTAGAAGGGAATTAGGGCAAAGTGCAGGGATTAAAAGAAACAGGCAGGCTCCTCCTGGCTGCTGGTCTGGTACCTGGTTGAGGGGTTAAGCAGTCACCAATGGGTACTGTGCGTAGAAGGAAATTTATGCAAAGGTCCTTTTTCTTTTACTGGATGATTAAAATACCCCTCCAGTCTGGGACAGTCTAGGGCAAATGATCACATGGGATCACCACTCGTAAGTAAACTTATTTCCTCACTATGCACCAACAGTACCTTTCGAGAGCAATCATCACTGGACGTGCATCGCAGCTACCGTCTGTGTACCTGGATGTCATAATAATTGAGCTGTCAGTGGTGAACGTGCAGATACCCAGCCTTACCCATATAGAGAACCCCATCAGGGCTGCGGCAGGGCGAGGCTTGGACCAGTTCAGGGATCGTGAAGGGTAGTTTCTGCATCAAGACACAGAGACCACATGAGACCCTCATTTTCCTGTTGTTCTTGACGCACATCTTATACTTCTCTTGTCATTTTCAGAGAAGCAGCAAGTGGCAGAATAGTTGGTGTGTTAGACCAGTGAATTCTGTGGGTTCAAAATGTAGGAAAAGCCATGCTTTGGTACCCCTGACCAAGCCCGTAACCTGAATTGCTTCTCAGCTATATAACGGTACCTGCTAAGCCAATTAATCATAAAAATAATAATATTTTTAAAAGAAGAGCATGCACTAAATCACTTAAGAGTTTAACAATATCTACAAGTAGACTGAGAGAAACTAATGACTACAGACTTTTCCCCATGAGATAAAATAGCACTAGAATGTTCTCAGCTAGAATTAGAGAGCAAGCCTTTTCCCCAGTGGAAAGTAAAAAGCAAATGAACTAGACAGGGCAAACCCTTCATTAACTGTTAGAATACTACACAAGGTGGATCTCTCCCCATAAGACAGAGCAGCATTTAACAAATTAAAATAATTCTGGCTCAATTTCTAGAATGTTCTCAGCCATCAGCAGCTGCAGAATGTGCTGTACAGCCAACACAGCCCGCACGCTCGTCCTCACCGTCAGCCCCTCGCTGTTCTTCCCTCCCAGAGAGTACAGGCTGCCGTCATTGGGGTCGGGCAGGAACGCGGGCCTACGTCAAAAAGAACAAAACGACACACACCCAGTTCACACGCTGGTGGGTCACCTTTGACACATAGCTAGTTTCCTTTTATACCTATTGAGGACATTTGAGATTGCGTCACAGGGATCGGGAAAGGAAAGAGTCTTCCTGTTCCTGCAAATGGAACAGGAAGACAAAAAAGCCTGCATGCTGGGGAACTATCAATCACCCGATTGGCAATCCTCATTATAGACTAGGCTGGAAGAAACTTACTCTGCCACATGGGTTGGAACCTGGAGCACTGGATCTGGGGGGGGGAAGAAGGTCAACATGTTTAACTGCAGGACAACTTAGAGGAATTAAATAACTATTTTGGTATCTGGTGAGGATAAATTCAATTATTTAGCTTTCATTATTTTCTCTGCCCAATTTGTAATCTCTGATTGAAATAGCGAATCTCAGTACGTCGCCTAATATATTTTATTAGAGGTTCACAGTGTAAAATTTTTAACAAAACATGTCTCAACACTGTTGTTTTCCCTTACATGTAAAACATATCTCCGCATGATACTCAGATATTGGCTTTTTAGAATAAGCACTGCATTGCCCACACACTGTGTTCTTTGTAGACACCTCCCTGAATAGCAAAAACACATTGATACTACACTAGCATTCCCTCTCTGACAGCATATTCATGTATGGTCAGTCAGCATGATGCTGGGTAGAACACCCAGGAATAAAGGAATATGCACATAAGTCCTTTGGGGTCAGAAAGGGGAGGGGCTAATACACTAACAGAAGGTTCAGCATGTTGCCACTAGGGAACCTGCAGAGTTGATTCACTGATACTGTTCACACCTCTTTTGAGATATCCATTTGCAGAAAGATGCACAGTGCCTCATTATGAGACTAAAAACCAATGCGGGGCAGAAGTGGTTAACTTGTACGTGGTTTTGCTGATGGGAGTGCGTCAACACTGCTAATTTATCCCAATCCAGTGCATCTGGGCCTTTTAACAGTCTATTTGTGGCACTGGGTTTCAGTTAATGATCAACCAGAAGTACACATTAGAGAAAAAACTTCATTAGCTCTGAATGTTCCCGTACAGACGAAATACGGAACAACCACCAAAATGAGCAATGTCCGTAAAACTGTCGCTCGCACTGTGCTGATTAAGGTAAAAACAAGCAGAGACAACCTCTCCACCCTTGGTGGCTCTATGTCAGGTTAGGTGACGGTCAAGCCCAGCCTCCTCCACCTAAAAAGTTTCTATGCTTAATGGATATAAATTAATTTTCACAGAAAAACCAAAAACTCGATGTACATGCGTTACAGATTTTTTTTAAAAGTATTTATTATTAGTAGATATAATACGGTCACATAAATGACAGATTTAAGGTTTGGACCAGTGTGGAGACTGGTGTGAGTAATGTACATCTGAATTTCACCATGTAATTCCTTTGCATTTTTATTACAAAGAACAATTATGCAAAAATACTGCAAACCGACGGAAAATGATTCCCATCGTAGTTGGTTCAAACCACAAAGTAATGATCCATATAAAAAATTTAAGGAGAGAGACTGCTCTACATGACACAAGCATGCCAAGAATCTGGTGCTGAAAACCGAAGCCCACACAGAGGAGATTACACAAAGTGTAATTCAGCACTCCCCGTTTAAAGCCATTATCAACACACAGTGGTTCAGATCGCCATTGGTTCGGATCCCGGCATAAACCGCATCCCTGCAAATCTGAATCTGAATTTACATTTACGGAAAAGGTTAGCTAAAGCACAGTTGGTTCCACAGGACCACTTTCTGCATGAATGAACGTGTTCCGATTACTAATGGAGCGACACGCAAACCAAATGCATTCCAATCAAAGGTAATTTTAATGCAACCGACATGGTTTATAAGATTAAAATTGCAGAACATTTCCGTAGAGCCAATACTGCAACAGTATGCAGCAACAGGCATTGAACATTTTAAACTCCCACGCTGAAATTTCAGACGAGAAGCTTTTTGGATGACAAAAGCTTCTCCAAAGAGCCTACTCCATGCATTCTCATATATTTGCCCATCACTCATTCTGAATATGGCGTTTATATAATTATTTTTATTATTACGTGTTTAGTCTTAGTCTCACTCTGCATTCATTTATGTCTAATGTCAGACTGTCTGCCTTTCTGTGATGAATGAATTAACAATTAAGCATAAGAGACTATTTAGGCAGAGGAGGATTGACTTTCCACCTGACCTGACCAAAGAAGGAATGGTCTCCGCTCGTTTTCACCTAAATAAACAGAGTGAGCCTTACTGAGCTGTTTTTCCTATTTCCACTACTAGACTAAAAACTATCCACCAACAAAACTAGATATCCAATCACGAGAGACAAAAACGTTCTTTCCAACATGGAAAAATGACATGCCATTTCGTTATCACCGTTTTGAGTAAAAGTTTTGAACTCAAGAGAACAATGCAACAATACAGACCCATTTCCTTCTGCATGGGCTGAAGTCGTGTGAACAAATGCACCCTTTATATTAACTGAAAATGATACTGCTCACTAGACAATGAGGTATGCAATGCCTGCTCATCTCAGCTCTACATACCTGCTTATAATTGTAAAACTGCCCTCATATATTAGCCAGTTTCAATTTAAACTACTTGCAAAGGAGCGGTTTTTGGGTGTAATCTGAGGAGATGAGAAACATGGCGGGGCAATCTCCTGACCTTCCTTTAAGGTCCACTTGATGGAGCCGGACATCTTGCTGACGGCATGCAGGTTACCATCCAGCGTGGAGACGAAGAGCAGGCTTTCGGGGAGAGATACCGTGCTGGCCTCACAGGAGTCCTGTAAAACACGACAGAGCTGATCTTTAAGTGGCAGGGGTCTCAAACCAGCTTGCGGCGTAGCTGCAGTCTACATTCAGACGACATAAAATAATTATTTTATGAAAACATGTACGCTCACAATGTCGTATCAGGAATCCTACAACATGCTATTACAAATTAAATGAGAAAGCAGGTTTGCCGGGGTTCCGGAAACCGTGTCATTGAACTTGTCAAAGACAGTTTAATTTCACTAAGCTGCTGACCAGCCTGCTTGTTAAACATAAATGCAATGTTATATTTAGGCAATACCGTGTGTTGTATGTATGGTGAAAAGAGGAAAGGTGTTATTCTTTGAGTTAAAGATTCTGGTTACGGTTTGAGAAAAGCTTGTGTTCTTCATTGTGCTCCAGTGCAGAGATTAAGTTGTGTGGCACACCCTTCGATCCTTCCTCAAACAGCCCTAAGGTGATCCCATTGAGATGTACCATTGCGTATAATTATAGATACTTTTAGGTGATACAGGAAGAAGCACGGAGGGACAGGTATAAAAGAAAAACACAATGCTGGGAAGCACGTCCGGCTGCAAGGTACCATCATCCACAATTGCTGTGTGGGCTCTCATCACGTGGTGCTCAACTCTCCTGCATGGCAAAATAGCCCCACCAGTGCCATGGCGACATGGCAGAAAAGAATAAGAATGAGATACTGGGTATGCGGCAGAGGGGTGTTTTTTTTCTTTTCTTTTTTCCACAGCCCACAGACATGCTGCTTAATTCAACCCACAGATCTGACCTTTCCTTTCTCAGTCATTTAACACGGTACATGGGGGAGACCTGAGCACCAACCATTAAATTTACCATTCGTAATTTTAAAGAATAAAAACCCTCCAGGTCATAAAATTTGGTACGAGCAAACAGTGGTAGGAGCTCACTGCAGAAGGCAGGTAGACGTTGACACACAGTCTGGCTCCAGCCAATCACATGGAGAGCAGCCCATGTGGGCTGAAAACCCAACATTACAAGAAGCTCAATCTCTAATCCCTTCAGCATGTGAAATCACCCACAGGGTTACAGCAGCTCACTGCTCTACAATCTTTACAGGCCTATCCCACCACTTAAATGGTTAAAAACCAGACAGAAACGCCCTGCAGGACAAGACTGGGCCCATGGCACAGGCACACCGGATGAGCCGTTCCAAAACTCATTTATCAAGGCTCACTTCTTTACTGGTGAGAATTCACCAAAACCCAACAAATTAAAATTGCATCCAGATGCCACCATAACTTCCTCCCCCAAACAGTCAAGGCTCCTGTCCTTCAATTGATTGCTTGGTGTTTATCCATTCTACTCAGTTTCCCCACTACAGCCTATCAAGTCAACACTATAGAGCACTACACAACCCCTGTGGCTGGTAATTGACACTGCAGCCCCATGTAGGCCTTGCGACCCTATTAGGTCTTGGGCCCAATAGCACATACTGCGGATAGGTGTACCAGATAAACGTTTGGGCATCCATACCACTGGAAATGAGCTAGCTTGTTATCCGTCTCTGTTCCATCAGCTTGTTAATGACATTCCTGGGCTTTGCTGATCTTTATGTTGAAACAAATTAAACAAAGCTTATCGCATAACCCAATTACATATAGTCTACTCGCAAACTAAAAAATAAAATAAACTGTTCTGGACCCACGATTACTTCAATGAACCCAGAAAATTTGTCGTTTAGTTTAGTCCACAGAGACTGATTGTCCAAAGGCAAGCAAACGTCTAATGCTCTGTACACAAATGTCTGAACTCAGGTAATAAGGCTCTAAAAGATAAGTGGGCTGGTGTTTGTTAAAGAAATTTTAACTTTTAGGTTTCTGCTTTGGTCAGAAGCAGACACCCTCAACATGTCCAGTGACATAAAGAAAACAAATGGCACAGCTGATAGATCATTTAAGAAACACAAGTAACATAAACTGGCCAACTCCTAACACAACATTGGCCTCTAACACAAGATAGCATAAAAATATAATTAAAACTGAGGCATCATGGGGAAATGATTGTATAGCTGACATTCAGCCCAGACTCCCATGTTTCACTTTATAACTAAACGCAAACTACCTGGATTACTGTAGAAGACATGCAAAGAGTACCTCATGTATGTAAAGACATGGCTTAACTGAATCCATCATTTCTCCCACTGGCTTACACGATAGTTTCCCCAGCAGAATCTACCATGGCCAACAATTGAGAGAGAAACTTAAATACCGAATCAACAGGCAGGATTGAGAACGTATTGAACATTTTTAAGCACAAGTTTTCCTTATTATACAATGTAATTTCCATGTGGGCTACTTAAAAAAAAAAGCCTGTTCACTAAAGCAACAGTTTAATTTTGGAATACAACCTTAGCCAATAACGTTCCTCCCATTTGCGACCCCATAAAAGCCCAATAACATTCATGTGTACAGCTACAGGACAGGAACTGGTAAAGAAAAAAAACATGTCACTACTTGAACAGTCCACCCTCGCTGCCTATCGAGAACAAATACAAACCACGCAAAGCAGAAAATTGTTTTTACATTCAAGCCCTTCAAAAGCACACATCATATACAATTCAGAATGCCACTTTTTATGGCTATCTAGTTTAGACAAAGGCAGCGAAAAAAAGACATTAAATCATAAAGACTTGAAATTACTGCGATACATTTCAAACCAATTTTGAAAGTTTGAAATGGAATTATTAAAACGTAGACAAAATACCCTAATGTCCCTTGCCACCGGGCTTCCACCAGACCTAGCCGGATATCGAACTCGGGTAGTCAAAATAGACAAGAGAGATGAATAGCTCTTTCAGCCAAAGACCCTTGGAAGTGATGTCATGGTCAACAGAAAGCTTGTTCACAAAATGCCCCATTACACAAGATTGACCCCGCAAAGCCACCATCTCTGCCTTCACTGTTTGTTTTACCAGACGCTGCTCATCAGTAATTCTGGTTCTTTCTGCATTGCTGTGTCAACACATAGTGGGGGTCTACTCTTGACTGTGTAGGGCTTCACGTGGCAGCACTACTTTAGCCATGTGTACCAAGGCTGTCCTTTTGATTAGCCTGATGCCAGGTCACTAATCAACAACCTCGGGGAATATCACAAATTTCAAAACCCACTCGGCAGAAAGAGCAAGAAGAGAATATCTCCAACTATTTATACTTTCATTATTGTGTCCTTCCTCTCACTGCGTTATAGAATTTGTCCTACATAATCATGTATCCACAGTACTAAGAAGTTTGTAATGCATGTTCTTTAGATTGAATTATTTGTGCAATCACAAAGGGTGTTAAAGTAACATTTTGTAACATTTATAACATTCATTCTGCATCATGCTATGCAAAAATTAAATTTAGTTTCTAAGACACTGTGATACACCTAATACATATCCGACACAATGATCATCTTTTCTAGAAAACATGAAATGCTCACTAAAATGCTGTACAATCCTACATCTGATAATTAACATGCTGAGCCACCAAGACTTCAGTTTACACCTGGTTTAATTACCACCTCAATAAACATTAAAGTAAGCCGCATTTTTAGGCACTTTCGTTCATACAACTTGGCAAAACCATATTCCTTCTGGCAGCGAGACGTTTTGACACTTGATCTGATCCTATCAGAAACGCCACTACTCAATAGATTCAGTTTTCCTACTACCGATAATCACGGATCACATTCCGATCCGAATGTTTTGCAAATCATGTAATACTTATAAGTATCAACGTTAAAAAAAAAAGTACCAAATGTTAACATGTAAATTTGAATAGATATATACAATATATTAGTCCCAAAAAACTCTATGAAAATGAGGCATAATGAGAAATGCTTTAATATTGAAATGTACTTTTACGATATATAACTTATCTCAAACCGAATACGAGTAACGTTAGCAAAACCTGTCTAAGGTTACAAGCTAAGGCAACACAAGTACTAGGTATGATTTAAGGCGACAGACAGAAGTATTTTCCACTAATCAGCTAGCTTTATCTTTGTATGACACAATATTTTCAAACAGTCGAATGTATAATCGATACCCAACTAAATTGCAATCTGGGCAACTAATGACCAGACAACTGACTTAACAAGATTGCCGTGTAATACCTATTTATGTTTGTTTCCACTGCTGTAAGCTAAAGTTATTCCCGATAATCTAATATTCAAAGTCTAGTCAGAAATAGGAGCCAGCTACCTACTAAAAAAGCTAAATAAACCAGCAACGTTATTTTCTAAAGAGTTCATTTGTTAACTTGCAACACGGCTGTGTAAATGTCGACATGTTGTTTTATGTTGTAAACTCGTTTATTTCTATTCCGAATGGACATTTCATTATTCTTATGTTATTCGTGTTGCGTCAGCAACTCGACAGAGAGCCGAGTGAAATGTTTATAAAACCAAATTTAAAAAAAGATGCACAACTTAGAGGTACCACTTGGCTAACTAGTTTACCTGATCTTACCATTAGAAATAGGTAAATACCGGAGAGCACAGTGAAAACACACCATACGAGCGCCTTGTAGCATATAGTCCACCGCATCTTGAATACGCCTCGAGGAACGAAAGCTCATATAGGAAACCGAGCAATTAATACGTTCAAAAGTTATTAGAAAGTTGGTGTTTTGCCAATATAGACAACTGAATTCCTGTGCCGGCTACCATGACTTCCCCCATCAGTCTGTTCTCTTCAGCAATTCCTCATTCACTGAGTACTAGGCATGGGCGGATCGATCTAAAGTATCATTTCTGAGAATCGATCATAACATAAAAATATCGATCCCAGGTGATTTTTTGATGCCAGTGATTTAAGAAAATAAATGAAACTAAATGCGTGTCAGATATTGAAAAGTGACGATAAAATTAAATTAAATTAAGCATTTAAGTTGCTTAGAATAGGAACTACTTCTCCTTCCGCCCTCTGCCTCCGCTCCTCATACAGCCTGTCACGCCGAGACACACTCAGATAGTCAATAGTAAAGGGGGGTGAACACGGTTGCAAGTGCTGCTCTGTTTTCGTGGCCGAAAGAAAATTTCACTCCAATAAACAGCAATGAAGTAAAATTGTTTGTAAGATATTGTGGCAATACCACAAATCTTCAAAAACACATAAAAATCAGTCATGACGAGCATGACGAGTTGCAGCGGAGGCGATTAGTGGAGAGGGGGAGAATACAGACAAATACCGCCACGTCTAGTGACAGAGTGAAGCAGAGTTCTCTGACAGAAGATTTTCGGAGATGCATGCATTATTCAGATATCTAAGTGATAATATAAGGTTATTTTAATCATTTTAAGAGAAATCAGTTAATACTTTATTTATTGAGGAGCATAATATTACAGCGGGTGCATGTACATATATACTGTAGCGTTTTACGGGAGAGCTACTTCTTCTAGGGGGAAAGCGCACCTAGCAATCCCCGCTACACCCCTCCTCAGGGCCGACCGCCCCGGCGGCCTCAAACAGTCAGACCAGACCGCAGTCGTAGTCTGCCAGCCGCGGCGGGGGCTGCCGCCGACGAGTCGAGTGGGGAGCAACCCGTTGCTCAGCTCCTACCTGGGTCCGGTTCCTCTGCTTCTCCGGGCTCTCCCGTGCCGTCGCCAGCCTCCGGAGGGAGGAGGGGCCGGCGGGCTTGGTAA
>JAOVYW010013679.1:24640-37274 GCA_025775045.1 Hiodon tergisus | reverse complement strand
TATATATAGAGTATTTTTCGATCCTGATTCCCCCTCCTATTTCTTGTCCCTTTCTAACCATCATTACTGCATTTACCACTACAAGTGTCTATGAGCACTCCCTTCCTAATTCACTTTTATTCTCCAAATTGCCATGGAAACAATAACATTAAATCAGGGAGAAACCAACATCTCACACCGAAAGTGCCATGGATCAACCCATAAAGTCTCTTCAGCAGTATGCTCAGTTGAAATACCGGGTGACAATAAATTATCCAAAATAATTATTATTTCAAAAGGACTTTTGGAGGCATTGTATTAAAGTAGATATTCTCTGAATTACTACAGAGCAAACATGCAAGGATAGCACAATGCTGTGTTGTAACTCTGACTTAGAAATGATAAACCATGGGCAAGAATAACCACTATTAATTGAACATGGAATTGGTCTCATATAAATTTTCCCAATAGAAGTTAAGTTATTATACGTGTAACCATTTAAAATCAATGTCTTGAAGAGAATGTTTCAAAAGAAGCTTCCTAATCTTGATTAAACTGACTGTAGAGAGAGAACATGATTCAAAAAGATTTAATGAGGAAAATACAGCTGCACGACCCATTCTATGGGGCGTAAAAATCATGCTGTTAGTTGCAGCATGTGAGACTGAATTCCAGGAAGTGAATTAGAACACAGTGGATGTTCTGTTGCCTCGGCGATTCCACAGAAGAGCAGAGAGAAATGGGCCACTCAGGATGACAAATTGCTTAATGCCACATAAAACTGCCGACGTGTATAGATTGTACAAGTGTGTATTGAAGGAGAAAGCCAAAAGATTCTGCGGTTTTTAGGCTACAGGCTACATTTTTTTCATTTGTTTCCAAGGGTACTGCTAATCTGCTAATCTACTGCTCCAGCCTTTAATACTAATGCCATTAGTGTCAATGTCTGCTACTTTTTTTTTAATAGAAAAAAGCAAAAAAGCCATTAATATTTTACCACAGGAAGAAAGACAATTAGAGTTATGAAACACAATGGAGAGGAAGGAAACAGAAAAAATATATAGCATTATAGCAGAGAGGGATCTGAAGGTCTGAAGTTGATACACGCTCCATCAATGGCAAAAAATCGAATCTGCCTCTCTTCTTCCCTCCAACCTGGGACAGAAAAATGGCTGCCGAAAAAATGTTAAACCTCACAGCTGAGGGGCGCAGATACAGCCGACCATCCAGAAAAGAAGCACTCTGTTCCAGCTCCTTACAGCTCAGCCAGGCCGGTGTCAGATCACACCGTGGCTACACAGATGCCTCTCATCATACTCCCGGGTTTCCACCTGGCCAAAATGGGATTCTCACTGGAACGCTGCTGTACAGGAGTTAAATCCACCTCAGCTTTCTGGCAAAGAGTACAAGAGGCTGTCCAATTACCATCAGCTCATTCACAAGCCCCCTCTCTATGGGGCCATGTAATATCTTAAAGAGATATATTATTAAGACACAATCATTTTTTATACTAAAAGAAGGCATGTAGAGGTCCAGGAGATATTCTATTCTAGCTGATAACTACAAATGGTTTATCGAAAATAGCCATCTCATTTGGGGGATTTTATGGACTCATTAGAGATATGGCAAAGCTAATCTAAGATGTGAGGTTCTGCTCATTGGCTGCAGGGCCTTCCAGCACAGTCAGAGTCAGGCAGGAATGTTCCAAATAGCCAACGAGGGAGCTCAGCAGGAACATGGCAAAATGGATGGGGCAACGGAATATTCAAGGCATTGTCTCAGGCCCCAAATTACCCAGATACTGCCCCAAGAAGAAACAGCAGGCATCCATGTTGGGGGGAAAAAAAGCAAAGTATAAAGCCAAGCTCGCTTGAAACAAAGGATCCCTTAAGCTCAAGGATCCTCCTGGCACTGAGACATAAACTCTTTTGCAAACACGGGCTGTCAGAGATTTGTGTATTATCAGCTAATGATTTATTGCTGCCTCTCCTTGCCTCCTTCCTGCGCTTCACAGAGTCTGGCAGAGAGCGTCGTCCACCAGGGACCACGAGAGAAGCGGACTCTTGTGCGACCCAGTTTTTGTAAAAAACCTCGAAGAGAAAGCGCACTCGAGTCGGCCTTACAAAGTTTTAAATGCTCCATTTATAGTAGCGTGGGGGCTCACCGCCGTCGTCTCAGCCTTCAGCATCTGATTTTAATTGGACTCCCCTGCCGTCACTCACTGTACCTCACTCCCAATTTATCACACACGTTTATAATTTCACATTTACATTTTAAATTTCAGTCATTTAGCAGGCGCTCTTATCCAGAGCGCCGTACACAAGTGCTGTAGTTTAGGGGCTAGCTTGCCCTATTGACGAATGCTGGTGGTCTGGTGGGGATATATGGCGAGATGAGCAAGCAGAGGTAGCCAGGAGCTGAACCAGTGGTACCTTGGTGAGTGAAGGTGAGCAGCGTTTAGTCATTGGAGCTGGGCTACCTGCGTTTACAATCACGACTACCCTATTACAGCAACTATTAGGATTAGGGTGGTTCCACTACGATGGCTTCACAGTGCCACGTTAAATGGAGCTTCAATGAAGTTTCAGTAGGCTTATCTTGTGATGAAGGGGACTTGAGCTAGACTTCTATTATGTTCCATCGAAATTGCCAAAACTGCCCCTTTCGTCCTTACCTTTCACAGCTGCAAGGACTGGTACGTCTTCATGTGAAAACATAATATGGAAGAACCGGATGCAGGTTTCCCATTATGGGTGGTAAGCATACAGGCTGCCATTACTTACTTGAATATTTTCATACGCTTTGAATACGACACCAAAGGCCAATGAACAGTGTGCTACTGATTGTAGATTGACTCGAGTGGAGGCCCTTGCATTGGAGAACAGTAGGTAATCTTTATTAACCAGAGACCCTGGTGCAAGCATGAATATCGGCATTAGGTATATATATATATGTGTAGACTGTGTTAGACTGTTGAGGAGCACCCAGTTTCATGTTAAAACTCCTTTCTGTAGCTTCTTACATGAACCAACAGTCTGGCCTTATAATCACCTTTGTGTTTTCATTGACGTATATTTCCGTATATTGGCTAAACCTAGAGGATTTTTTGAGAAATTATCGTATACATGGGAGTCATACATTAAAGTTATCTGTTAACTGACATAAACATACGCACAGTATATATTTTTTTATGCGTCTCGCTGAGGTTTTACTTTCCATGCAAAACACTCCGCTGCTCGTTTTGAAGCCAGAATTCCATTTCCTTGGCACCTGTATTTCCCATTTCAGCCTTTTTTAGCCATAAAGAATCCAAACGTCTGCAAAAGGCGCTCTGAGTGCAATGTGATAGGACTGGAAATTCTGGATTATTTAGCTATTTATTGGCCATTCAAAAGTTGATTCCATAATAATATAAACCGGAGGGAGCGAGGAAAGCCTAAGAAAAATAGAATAACAGTGGCGATATAGCAACTGCTGGGAGGGCTGTTAAAATGAATATAAACACTATATAATGTCTACCAGGATGGGGTCTGCATATGACCGCGTGTGTCCATGTGTACACTAATATACTGAGAGTCAGCGGGCATTTGTGCAACCGGGGGTGAAGTCCACATCTTTGAGGTTATGTTTGTGTGTCTCACATAAACGTGAGTGTGTACTTACGGTCAAGTCCATGCCTCTGCTCCGTAATATTTTGGAGAAGACGGGCAGGTAATGGTTAGGGTTTGACTTAGGAAAGGTTCTCTGAAATCTTCAGAGAGGAAGCAGTATTGGCCATGACCCTAAAGTGTAACATGAATGTTCTGAAGATATTCCAGATGCTTTAAGGCTTTGCAAAGTACTAGCTGGCAACAACAGCTTTATATAGGCAGAACTCAGTTTCCACACCTTTTCTCATTCCAGGGGAAATTAATAATCAAGCCCATTCTTTGCAATATATTCTCTGTTCTTTTTACAGTATGTTTATTGGCGATATTTGAATTGTTGTCCAGCTTATTTCCTGCTCAGTCTATTAAAATTTATTTCTGTCATTACTTCCCTGGGAAGGAATTTCTTGTCAAGCGTTCACAGAAGAATCTAATTTAGTGAAGCATATTTATGTCCAGGTCTTACTGGACAGCGTCGGTAATAAATAAAAAACAACCCCCAGTAATGTATTGGTGCTTTTATTATATATTTTAGCTCCTGCATTAGCGCCACGAAAGCGGATACATAATGTACAACTATAGAAAAGTCCAGAAAGTATGGACACTCCAGATGTCCCGATATCCTAGTCCAACATAGGTTTTTGTACCAAACACTCGTGAAGTAAGCCTGTCAGCTACCAAATGTTAACTACTAAAGACATTTCTTACATCCCTCTTCCCACACAAAGTATGGATGCACTGATAGCCATAAAACACTTAAATTGTTCCTGTCCTACAAGTAAATGCGCTCAGCTGGTCCAAAATGAGGGCTTTGTTTCAGAACGCAAGCTCAATAAATGTTAATAACTGGAAACGCAGCCAATATGTTTTAAACCCAGGGCTATGAGAGAGAAATACGGCACACTTTTAAAAGGAAAAGGGGCAAAATATGTTCTGGTTTTTTTCCCCCAGGAGAGTTAACAAATAAATAAATAGACAGACACAGCAATTCAGAATTTGCAAAAGGAGCCAATTTCTACTACTGCGTTATTTGTTGTGCAAATTCCTGCCCCACCGCTGGCAGGCAGGTAGCAGGAGGGGGTGGCTTTGTGTTACCTTGTAACAGCATTGAACCACTGGTCAATCTGACCATTTTAAAGCTGTCCGCAAATACATCACACATCAGATGCATGCTAGCAATTTAGGGAAACACAATACCAATACAATCAATGCACTGTGCCCATATTTATGCCCCATATGTTTAGTCAACGCCACTAAATTAAAAAGTCAAGGATCCAAAGTTCGGTATCCTTCAGGAAAGATGAAGTATGAAATTAATCATAATATGGAAATATTAAAGATGTTAGGGTTTAAACTGACAATGTTTTCAGCCTTGAATGTAAAGTTTTTTTAGAAAGACAGCAAGGACACCAATTATTTTCGCAAAACTTTTTTTTTATTCTACCACAGAATAAAAGTAACTCAATAATAAAGATGTAATATTCAGGAATATTTATTTCTGCATAGTGGAAGCAGCATCTGAATCGCTCAGCCTTATCCTTCCATAAGTTTAACAGAACGTAACAAACCTGCATTCTTCAACACCTATTGTTAACAAACCAGTTATCTCCACAGAAAGATAACTTTCAGCATATTGAAGACTTACCCCTGCCAAACCCTATTAAGGAAATTATAATGCAATGTGTTGATTGGCTGTATCGAAACCATTCCTGGCCACATTCCTTCCAATTGTTATTGGAAGTGATAATCCACACCCAATGAACTAAGAGGCGGTACAACGAATCCTTAGGAGGTTAGGGGGAGGCGTGACTGCCCCAGCAAAGCGATGTCATTTGCCTGCTGCGGCAGCTCTGTCTGTGCCCCCTGCCTGGCTCGGACAGATACTGGAGACACGTCCACCCTGTCTAATCCATTAGCCATTCTCATAAACTGTCAGACACCATCTGTGGCTCTCTACTTTGAGCATATAAGAACCGTATGTGCTGGAAATGCGTTGATAACCTTATTGCCCTGCAAAGGCATTTGTTGCATAAAGATATTATAAATAAACATATGATATTATAGGATCAAATAACAGCGGAGTACAACCATGGTGAAACGTGCAACTCTTCATCCCCTGTCACATACAGGGTCCAGGCAGGTGAGGCTCCATGCCACACAGCTAGGAATGTCCAGGGATGGTTCCGGGATCACGACTGCATACCTTACAGCAGTGGTCTCCACAGTCACCAGATCTCAGTCCAATCGAGCATCCAATCTGTGACAATTACAGAACGGAATTGGGCCAGCATCCCCGCGGCACGCTTTTGACCTTGTTCAGTCCATGCCCTGACAAATTTAGGCTGTTCTGAGGGTAAAAGGGGGAACAACACCCAACCAAATTAATTGTAAATGAAATGTACCTGATAAAGGGGCCACTCAGCAACATTGACATAATTGGTACATGACAGTGGACAGGTTTCAGATAGCATAGTAGGGAAATAGGTTCTGTAATTAAAGGCATATCAAAAGCCAGAATTATAAACATAAAATGACACCAGCCAAAAAGACACCCACTCCTAACTCCGATAGATGCATCTTTCCCTCCAACTAGTCGTGCTCACAGTCTGAGAAGGGAATGGAGGAGACCCCGGAGGACTCATGCGGAGAAGAATTAGCAGGGTGGTACCAGGGGATGTGTGAGGGGTGGATAGGAGTTTTACAAGCAAATGTTGCACGGGCCAGCGCTTGAAGGTGGCGCAAGCAAAATCAACCCTTTACAGTCCCTGTGAATGATTTAGATGAGGGGGAGATAATGAAAAACATGTTTTTTTCAGTCAGTTTCTCCATAGGCTGTATGACAGTAAACTGCATGCCCCATGGTTGGTGCTGAGCCCGTCAAACAAATCTGACACACCTACTGTTAAAATAAAAAAAATTACTGAAAAAGTCTGATTTTAATAACAGAACATCGTTGCCCTACAAATAACTCAACATGTATGGATGGTAACTTTAAATTAGATCCTGATTATACATTGATGTTATGTGCATCTTTTTTTTTTTTTTTTTGTCTTGAAGCTGCTTTTGTGGAACCACCAGTGAAAATGAAGGAGAACTCTGTTTTTCGGGAAGTGTTTTGTGTAATCTGTAGCATCATTTTCCACAGGTTGGCCTCTGTTTTTTTTCTCTCTTGCCAGATAGTTGTATCACATGATTGCAGTTAGTGCAGAAAAAAAATACATTTATCATTTAATTAATATGTCTGTCGCATAATTATCCATGTAAACGTTCCTCCCTCCTAAACTGACTCGCTATAATAAATACTTTGCAGCAGATAAAAGAAAGAGGGAGAAAAATGTATTAAAATAGTTCGGGTGATTCATTTCGGATTCCCTCCCACCATACACTATTAGTTAATTAAACAAATGGTGTCTCGTATCTGCCCATTAAAATGTCTGCAACACTGGCTTGACAATGGCATAAAAGTCATTAAACTAAGCTGCAGTTAAGCAAATTACAATATGACCAATGGCTTTTCCATCCAACTCTGTTCCAGGCAGACAAAAACAGAGAATGGGATTAAGGCCAATCCTGTTTATAACTGAAAGGTTTATCTTCCATTCGTTGTCAGACTACTCTCCCCATTGCACATCCCCACCGCCAACGTGTCATTCCTGGGTTTCCTCAACCAGCCACAATCACACATAGTCCAAAAAAAGCTATAACCTTAGACCTCTCTCAGAGTCATTTTTAAATCTGTTCAATGTATTCAGGAGACATTGTACCTAATACCCTTATAAACAATAGTTTAACTTCCAAAGCAGACCTGCAACAATAATGTTTCTAGAAGCATCTTCAAAGATCAGTTTTACCAGTGATCAGAATCCTAAAAATTGATAATATTTTGTTTATAGAAGATAAAACGTTGCTTACTGTTTGCTTATTGGACAACCAAAAACCAACCAAAAACAGTTTTAACAATGACAGGTTCTTCAAATCCTTTCTTCTAAACCAAAAAAAAAAAAAAAAAAGGTTTAAAAATAAATAAATAAAAATTTCACGGAGTAGATCTCCATGGTAACAGCTTTGCATAGTTACAGTGGCTGGGCAGCAGGAGCACAGAGGTGTTTTTGCGCTGTAGTTCGAAAACGCTGTGAACAAGGAAGCTGACAGATATGGTAATGCAGGGACCGCATTTCCCAGAGCCATATTTGGACTGGGCATGATCTGACGTGAGCTGCAGGCTTGTTTTTCATGGTTTGGTCCGAGCTGAAAAGATGGCCAGGGCTTGATTTTAGGTTACAGATGTGTTTTGGTGTGAAACTGGGTTTAGGGTAGCGGTCAAGGAAGTTAAAAGGAAAAACATCAATCAATCAATCAATCTACTCCCCCAAAAAAAGAAAAGGCGCCTTTTTCCCCCATTGCTCTTAATGGCAGTTACCTTGTTTAGGTCGCAAATTAGTGTAAGTAAAAATTGGCAGCAAGCCAGGCAGTGTGTTGAACTGGACTTTTCCCATCAGGAATCAGTAATAAAGATCAGTAACAATCAATGCAGATCCATTCGGCATGTTTTGTGGTTATGCGGGTTCATTTGTCCCTAAATTCCAGTAACTTCCATGCCAGCAAATAATTATTTATTTTATACAGGAAAAGATACATTTAACGGACAGAGAGGGATAATATGTCATCCAGCAGCCAGTTCAAATGCCCCTGGGTACAACAAGACAAAGCCAGCTTTTATGGAGAGACTTTCATAAAAGGCATTCAGTTATTTAACTAACAAGCCCTGTTAGTAACAGAATTAAATGTACAGCATGTTTTAAATAGGCATATTCCTTTCTTGGTGAACAGCTGCTAAAAATCATGCTACAAATTATGCATTTAAACCCAGTGAAACTAGTTTAACAATTTAACAAAGCTCCTTGCCTATTTTTCAAACCAGATAATATTTTCAAAATACTAACTAAATCACTAAATTATTTGGTATTAGGATATTTTCTAAATTCACACCAGGATATTTCCAACCCTCTGTAATTATAGTATATCTGAGTTTATCCTTACGAAGAGACAGACGCACAGATGAGAGAACACTGATAGGAAGTGCAAAGAACGCGGGCAGAGTGGCGAGCGGTTTGATTGTGCGCGTCGTGCCACAGGCCACGTCCCACGGAAGCGTCTCAAACCTGCTCCCCTGTGCCATCTCACCTCAGCGGGCCCCGCAGAGGAACGCTGAGCGGAGAAACGGGTCAGGACCGAGCCACATTTCTCCTCACCCTGGGTCTCAGCCGCCTGCCGCCAAGGGTGCCGCAGGCTGTCGAAAACAGCATGGTGCCCCCGCAAGGGCTTTGGGAGGGCACATGTCCTCGCTCACGTTTGTCCTTAAAAGGAGGTTAAAAGCAAAAGGACGCTTCACTTCAAAAGGGCTTCATTAGGAAATCTGCATGTGTGACAATTCCTTTCTTTCTTTTTCTGTTTTCAGCAACTGTTCAAACGACTAGCTTGTTGTGCGAGCATAATTTGATATTCCACCCATGCCCTGACATCCTATGGCAGAGAAAAATAATTATTATCTGTAAAAAGGTCATTTAAAATCTTAAACAGAAACATTTGAAGTTCACTCACTTATTTCCATTCTAATTTAAATATCCAGTTAGGACCGACACAAAAAGAAAAAGTTTTCTTTTTTACCCCTCCTAAAAAAGGGCATTTCAGAAAATGTGTTTCCATTTTATCCCTGTTGTGGGCTGAATCTCATTACTTTGCCGTGGCATGTGGGCAACATAGGCAAACTATGGTGGTACAGTTGTGGGACAACAAAAAAACAAAAACAAATAACACAATAAAAAAGGGAAATTTACAACATTTACACTGCAATGAGTAACTCAGGGATGAAGTCCCATACAAAGCCACTCTTCAGAAGGAATACAATTTTGAAACGGAAACAGAGAATAGTGAATTAATTATCCTGCCACATAACAACCATATAATAGCTCACACAAGCACAGGTTGGGCCCTATACCCCATACCAAAGGTTCGAATTTGGATCAAGAGAGATTCTCTCCGTAGTGGCACAAATGTAGCCGGTCGTCGCTAATTAGCACCAAGTTCTCTTGGCCACTGCAGGTTCATGGTGCAGTTGAGATGGACACGCCTCTCCTTCTACTGGCTCTCGGTCTGCTGTGTTGGCAGCGTGGCCTGCAGTGCGTTAAATGGCAAATAGCTCCAAGGTAGCTGGGTCAGAGGGGTACCCTTATACTTCTGCATTAACCCTATGCGTTTCAAATGTGTTTGTTAGCAGACTTATACCTCAACATTATGACAAATGAGAGAAGAAAATCCAGTGCAGAACGCAGCAGCAGGAAACGTGCTTAAGACTAGTGCTTTCATTAAGGTCAATGGTCAGATTGTGCAGCATTAACTTGCTTATTAAAGTCATTATGACCTTTGTGTCTAATTGAGAGGAAAGGATTTAGGTCAATTGTTAAATTGCTAATTCAATTCTGTATGGAATAAAGGTACTATCATGTAACACTAGATTAAGTCTAATAAAATTTTTGCATACAACATACGTACAACCACAGGAATCGCGCATAACTAAAACTCATTATCTGCGTTTTTTTCCACCTTTATCTTACGTTAATAATATTAACCAATTGGATACATGATTAGTATTGTTTACTCATAAGTGTAACAAAATAACACTGATCAACCCAGCCAAAAAAACCAAAGACACAAATTTCCGATGTTAGCTCTTCTAAATGTCAAAAACGCCAATTCGGAATAAAACATAAGATACCTTCACCGGCTGTAACTAATATATATGTACCATCAAAGACCAGCCGTCTCCTTCCTCCCCTTAGGAGGAACCTAAACGAAAATAATTTGTGATAACTTGAGAGAAATTACAGATTTAGAAGACTAAAGCGTTATCCATTTTTTTTCTTCTCACCTGTATGGAGCTGAGGCGTGGAATGGGCATAGACAATACTATTATTAAGCACAAAGCCAGATTGACATTTGAGTAAATGGTAGAGTTTTAATTGGATGTGACAGGTATTATGAGTGTGACACAGCACAATATTGGCATGGTAACCGGTGACCTTGCTTATTACGTGTCTATTGGAAATGTCTGCTCAGACCAGTACATCCCTTAAAACCAGGGCGTAAGCAAACACAGAGCGGTCTTCAGAATAATTCCCAAAACACACACCACTACTTAATACAGGACAAATGATAGATAGCCGTCGTTTACGTGATTGCATGTGTCTTCATAGGGATATAAAAAATGGTTTCTGCATTTTCTGTAATGGTTCTCTAGAAATAGTTAAACAAATTTGTAAGGATGAACCCAAACATACTATAATTAGTGAGAGTTGGAAGTATTCTGGTTGTGAATGTAGAAATTTTCTAATACCACTTTGTTACCAAAACTGGGACATGGTAAATTATTCTACCCCTTAAGACTGAACTGGGTAAGTAGTGTAGCAAGAACTGGTCTCAGCAGGGGACTGTCCTGTCATTCAAGCATGCCCAGATAAACGCAAATAACAAAACAATTAGATAATATATTTAAACCTCACAGAAGCAGACATACCATGAGGTAGGATACTGTTTGGTCCACGGAGAATAACAAAACAAAGGGAAGACAAAAATACCTGTTGTCTACTATGATGTCACAACCATTCATGCTGATGAATATTATAAACAATAATCCCTAAACATGGCGTGTGAGCTAATGACAAGACGTGCACAGTGTTGAAATATTTACAAAATAAAACTCTTCTCTTGCCTAGGAGGACATGCCAATCGATGGTGCAGGCCAAGAGAATTCTCCTATATGTGGGGAACAGTGTAAAGTGTTATATATAGGCATTGAGGGGTATTTATCATGGCTACTGGTAGTGCTGTGAACAGATGGATATAACTTTAAAAAAACACTCATTAATCAAATGACCATCATGCATTATTTGAGTCAAGAACACTGAACACTAAAATGTATTTATAATTGCAATTGAGGGATGGTAATTGCCTAAGTTTTCCCGGGGATCGCGAGTTATTTGTGAGTTGTGAATGTTGTTGCCTCATAAGGTCCCTATTGCCAGGGTAATAAAACCAAGAGGCCAGGGGGCGAGAGTTTATGTCTAGTAGTAAACAAGCAGGGAAATTGGTAAGGGTTTGATTATGTAGGGTTTATTTAAAAGGAAAAAAGGATACACGATACTAAGTTAATGGTGTATTTGAAAAAAATATATATACACAAATTGAATTCACAATGTTAAAAAAGAGGAAAAGTAAATGAAGAAATCTTTAAATCCTGTTAAATGTCAATGTTAAATGTTTGAATTTCTTGGGAATCACTGGAAATTAAGACTGAATGGAATCAAGAAATCTATTTATTAGACAAAATTACAGAAGTCCAACACTGCAAAATTTTTAAATTCAAACATGACCTTATTGAACAAATATTACACTGCAATGAAAGTAGTCTGAAAATCAGTAATCTGAATAATTAAATAATTTAATATTTTTACCAAAGATATTTCACAAACCATAACAAAACAAAATTACTTACAATTATGGAATATGGATCAATTTGAGTTAGCAAATTAACCAGGAGGGGAGTGGTTTTTGACGCATAGTTAAAACGTAAGGAAATGGATATAGCTATAGCTAACAAGACGACAAAATGATCAGACCTTTAGAAACGGCAAATTTACTTACACCGCATCAATAACCACAAATCATAAAAGGCTCCCTTACATGTGACAACAACACATTTTGTGTGACGCCCCTGTGCATTTTAAAGATTTATCGCCATTTCGCTTTGATGTATACCATGCTGAATAAAAATAACCAACTACAGCTTATTCAATTCAAAATGGCATTCATCCGGCTCTAAACAGTGGGTTCTTAACCAGACATCCAAGGAACGAGTTGAAGGGAGGAGTCAACGAGAGAGAGAGAGAGACAAAGACCCCTTTGTTTTTCCAGTGCTTTGGGTGACCTTCCTCAAGGACAGCGAACCGCCA
>JAOVYW010013679.1:13141-24540 GCA_025775045.1 Hiodon tergisus | reverse complement strand
GAGAGAGAGAGAGAGACAAAGACCCCTTTGTTTTTCCAGTGCTTTGGGTGACCTTCCTCAAGGACAGCGAACCGCCAGCACTGTGTGAATCAACCTAATCGTTTCCTTAGGTCTATGGTACCTGTGCAAAGGCTGAGCCAATCCCCTGGGGACGACATCCGACATCTACATAGGGAGGTGCATTCGACCAGGGAGGGAAAAATAAGCACATTAGATCTGAAATACCTGTGAGGCCACCTTTGATGTATTGTATTTGCCACCGAGGAAGACTTAATTTCAGCTCGGGCCGGCTTCGAATCCTCCTCTCATTGACCCATTGACTCATTGACCCTCCATCATGTCTTCCAGAATCAACCAGCTGGTCCTCGTGCCCCTCTCTTCCGCCACATCTGAATATTCATACCTCCTGTTCTGAACATGGAGCACTCCAGAGTGTGCTTCGGAACAGCGAATCTCAATACAAAGCCTTCTTTCAAAAGGCTGTCTGAGGAGAATGGACGATGGGGCACAAATATTCAAGAGTTCCAGGTTCAACTTTGAGATGGGGAACCGCAGTTCTGCCACCGAGGCAGGCACTTAACCTGAACTGAGTTACTGTGTTACAGTTATGGCTTTGCATCGTGAATATGTGTTTTAAAGCGAAAAGGCAGTCCAGACATTGTGTGAGACTTGCTTTGGTGACAGACTGGCTCTCATGCAGGGGACTGGATGCATCCTGTTATAGGACATGATCACAATGAGCATGCGAGGTGTGATCATAGCTGGCCCGGGATACGAACGAAGGCTATCTTCTCATCGGAGCAGCAGGCGCAACGTAATAATTAGCCAGCCCCCCTCCACCCACACACAGACTCATTAGTGGCGATTTAACATTCCTGCCAGTGCCTGCAGCACAGTCATAATCACCAGGAATATATGGGTTTGCTCAACAAGCAAGTGTGGATTAAGAGAAATCTACACATTATAAAGCCTTTAACTGAGGAAAGAGAGCTTTATGTTTATTTGACACTGTTCATTTCCAATAGTAATTCATCCTGATTAAAGGACAGAAGCGCCACAACAGATTTCCCAGGGCCAACATTGCTGCACTGTTCTTTGCTTCAGGATGTTGCTCGAATTGTGTGTTACCCTTGAGCACTTAAGGACTTTTCACTAAATGTTGAGGAAATTGAGCCAATTTAGCATTTACTCTCAATGCTGGACGCTGTAGTCCCCCAGGACAAGAAGCGAAGAACAGCACACGGTGAGGTACCAAAAAACGAAGCAATTGCTTGGTTAAAGCGATCCAGAAACTGGCAGCAGCAAGTCAGCAGAACGTATAGCCTATAGGTAATATGGTAATATGGAAATATTGGAAAACTCAATAGTATGTCAACCCTTACAAACGTATTGATCAAGCAGCATTGTGTAAACAGCAGTAGCACAGCTGCGTATAATACTACATAGTGAATAAATTTGTAATCAAATGAAAAGTTGCTAACGTCAACACAGCTAATAACAGTTCCTCTCCCAGTTATTTACTTGAATTTACCAGACAGTGAATTCAAGTAAACAAATTGACATAAACGTACCTCACTCACCTGAGCCGTTTCCAGTGTGTAGGATTTATTGCTGAAAACAGCAGGCCCACGGAGGACGTAGGGAGGAAACGTTAAGGACAGCACAGACAGACAGGAAGATGTGAGAACGTTGGATTATCATCATTACCGTGGTTCACTGAAATAGAAATCCATCACTAATGGCTTATTTCCCTAAGAACCCCAGAAATATCTGAGCAGATTTGCCCGGCCACAAGAGAGCGACTGTGTGAGTCACCACAATCCTATAAAACCTGGCGGCCATGACAGTTTGTTATTTAGCACTGCAGCGACTGCGAAGACCACAACTAATTAGTAATACGTCATTATTTTTCTACGAAAAAACGTTTTAGTACAAAGTACCTCAACAGACAATTTGTTTAAAAATATTTAAACAAGAGGAGATAGAATTTAGTTCTCGGCCTCCAAACTTTCTCAGTCTCTGCGTGTCTGAAGGGAAAGAAGAACGAACTGTTATGGTCGTCAGGTTTTATAGGATTGTGGTCACGTGACAGGAGCACTCGTGCGATTCAGTGTATGTCTGCTGTTCTTAGGGAAATAAGCCATTGGTGATGGTTAGCGATGGTTAGCATTTCTATTTCAGAGAACCACAGTTGTGATGATAATCCAACGTTCTCACATCTTTCTGCCTATCTGGAGACCCAAACATTTCCTCCCTGCACTGAATCAAAGCCTTGTAGTGTTCCATTCGGAAACACCAGGCATACAAATTTTGGCTTTAAGGGGTGTCCTGTCATCTATAAATAAATTAGCTCCATTTATGAGTCTGGCAAAAGCCAAAATTGCTAGTTTTACCACAAAAGAACAGACAGCGGTGAAAATAACTTTCTGGCCCAAGGTCAGGCATGACAAAAGAAAAGTAGCTTTGAGTGAAAAAAAAAAAAATCAATAGATAACCAAAATGGCCATTACATCTTTTCAGTATGTTCCTTTGTGTTCATCATCCTATGTAATTTAAGCCTGAACAAAGTGCAGAAGAAAATACGGAACTAGGATTTGGCAGTCCTGTAAGCCTTTGCTCAGAGCCAGTCAACTTGAGCATCCCAGACAGATGATTCAATGCCTCCAAAACTGGGACATTTTCAATCCAGACCAACATGAAGCAATCTTTTCGCACTGAATTCTTAATTCCAAAAGCTAAGCAAATGGCATGGCCCTAATAAAGTTTCATATTTAAGTACATGGTATTACATGGTGCAAAAGGAATTTGCAGAGAATGTATTAATCAACTACATTGAAAGATTTTGTTAAAGGGCATTTTTACAGATAGAATTTGTCACAAAGCACTCAACAAATTGCATTTTCTGAAGGGAATAACATTTTTTAAAAACCATATCTGTAAATGGCCATATCTGTAAACTACTCTCTTTACCCACTTTGCTTCTCTATGTTTCGTACCCAGTCATTTCTCATTCAGCCACAGACATTTCAAGCCTCTTTGATTGCCCTAATCGGACAGCATTTAGTTTGACTGATATAAATAACGTTAAGTATATCCATCCGTCTAGCTTCATGAAATTAAAATGTGATTAGATCATCTCAATGTTCAAAGACTTTCATCCATTTACAAGACAATTATAAGAAAATGTTCAATTAACGCAGCAAAAGTAATTTCCTACTGAAATATCAGAAACAGGAATACCTTCAGTAAAATAGTCCTTCCTGGAATAAACACATTATATAGGCTTAAACCTTTCGCTGAACATAAAATGAAAAACAGCGTTTGGTCACGTACTTTATTTTTTCAGCTTAGTTTAGTTTAACAAACAAAGAAACATGCAAAATTTGTACGGGCTCACGTACCTGAAAAGAAGCAAGTTTGCGGTACATCCGCAAGCAGGTGGGTGGGGGTGAAAAGCCCCAGTATGGATGTTTACATGTGAGCAGGGACTCATTCATGCACCGAGATGTGTGAAAGACTTCAGTCTTAGCTTTTTAGCATAATATAGATTTGTCCAATTATTCATTAAATTAGCTCATATAAACAGTTAAATCTAACTCAAAGGACCCCAACACGCACATCTACATACATCGACACACAAAAAAGCTATGCATCAACTGCCGAAAAAACCTCAGTCTAGTAGATGTGTAATTCTGTCTGTACAAAAAAAAGGTAATACATTAAATCCATTTTGTCAGTGCTTCATTTAATTTAGCATTCATGGATATGTAATATTTTTAAGAATCAAGTAAATTTAATTAGTTACACCAATTAGTGACATTGCATATAGATCTCTCTTATTACCATATATCAAAGGAAGAGAATTGGATTTTAAACTATTAATTTTCTCTTTTCTATTTCCCATGAGTCTAGTTAAAGATGGCTTCTCTGCTGGTATAATCAAATGCACGTGCTGCAGTTGCCGGCGTTCGGTCTCTTTTATTAATTTAATGGCAACACCTATAAAAGTGAAAGATCGTTTGTACCCCTCCCCCTTTGTATTAATATAAAATCTTTTTCTTCCAACCACCAATTTGGTCACTAACTCCCAAGCCACACTACGGCCTGTGAATTCCTTTTGGAAAACTGTGACACGCAAATAAAACGGGGCCAATTTTAAAAGGGTGGAATTTATTGGCCAATGTCTTAAAATGCACCGTAACCAATCAGCTACCTCGGAGTAGGGCCATGCAGCACTCCCGGCCTCACTCTCAGGGTCCAACCTGCACCTAGCAACCGTCTCACTTTCTCTCCACTAAGCATGGCAGGCATGCGTTTGCACATTCGCGATCAGGCAAGATGCTGAACGTGAATGCATTTCAGTATTAAACCATCACCTTTAATAGGCGGACTAAATTGAAATGCAGAGAGTGGGCGGGAGACTAACGGAGAAGGTGATTACTTTAAACCAGAAATCGACCTTTTGCAATAAAGCCTGTGAGGGTGACTTAATGCATTTCCACTGCACAACATACAGTATCCAGCATTAGTCTGTGGCCAGTGGTGCTGGGAGACAGCAGAGACATAAATCACGGCCTCAAACCCGTTCAACTCTCGTCCTTGTTTATTCTCAAACGCTATAACCCTCATCAGCGTCACCATTGTACGTGTTTATTTCAATTACTTCATACATCGCATCTTTTTGCTTCACCTCTTAAACGCGCATGCAACTCTCTTGAAGTGGTTCACTGAAAACTTAAACGTAAAAAACCCCCCCCCACAAACAGCACTTTATAGGGTTTTTTTAATACATAGTACTGGGGGTGTTCAGGGCAGAAAAAAATGTAAACTATGGCTTTTTTCCCCTCAGTTTTTCGGCCATGAAAACCAAGCTCTTATCCTGGACGGGGGCCTCTCATGCTGAATCTCGTCATCACAAGTGCTGAGATCTTAATGGGCCGTTATAAAGCTTCCTCGCCACTTACCCGGGCCATTGCTCCTGACACCACCTGCAGCTCAGTGGATAAGACGTCACCGAAAATCACCCCCCTCTTCGTGCTCCGTCCGGGCCCTAAGGGTCGATATGCTAAAGTGTAGTGTATGTTTAAAACATCTGCCCTGGCCCCAGTCAACATGGGAGAAAAAAAAAACACAAATCTTTCATATTGCTTTCTCTCCTCCATAATAAACCTGCGGGGTTAAACATCTAATAATAAACAGAGTTGTTATGAACGTGAAAAACACTGCCCCTTTTTACAAAAACTATATTAATGGTTTATTTAATGAAAACGTGCACGCGTGCACACGCACACATAAATCAATAATCACAAAATATAATTCATTGGGAAAACGCTCCAAAGGACGGAAATGTCAGCCATGGTCTTTAAATGAATGGCTATGCAGTTTTCAAGGAGGGGTAAACTGGGTTCATTGGTGAACACAGGGAAAAAGAAGTATCCATCTACGATCACCATCAGGTCCTTTGGGTCAACCTGTGACCCCTGTGACACCAGACACCATAGGGGCAATGGCAGAGTGCGAGTTGCCCCCAATAATTCTGCCTGGAGCTTTTTGCTCTACAGAGCTGAGTAGAGGAAGACCACCCAGAGGTGAGACATGAGGACAGAAGACCGTGATCTAACCTGCTGACCTTTTACCCCCGCCTCTGGCCAGACCGCTGACATATGTCAGCATCACGTCCATGACAGCACTTTGCAGGGGGATGACAGAGTGACGGCCTTTTAAGCTCTCCTCCCCTTTGTGCCAGTGCTCAGAGTGCCATGGCCGGCACGCGGCTGTTCCGGTCAAAAGGCAGAGAAAACATATGGCGTGCGAGTCCAAGCACTGTTGCGTTAGCACGGCGAGGGCTGAGCCCGGTCTCAACCAGTTTCGCTCCCCTGCTTCTCTTTCGGCTGACATGAGGAGCGGATGAAGGCTGAGCGACACTCAGACACCTCCCGTCACCGATGAAATGAGGGAGCCGGCAGTGGTATAATAGTGCCTGACTGACAGGGGATGGGAGACTTTTCATTACCCCTGGAGAGTGAGGGCACATAAAACACCAGTGGCGAACGGCACATCGCCCACCGACGCAGCAAGGGACTGGGGTGAATCTCATCATCGCAGGACACTGGAGGTCAGATCAGACCCCAGCTCAGTCCACGTCTATCCCGACACATACACAGAACGGAGAGACACGTATACAGAACGGAGAGTATGTCAGATCACAGCCCACCACCTAAGCAGATGGCTCCAAGCAAACCTTGTGCACCATCTCTGATATGAAAAGCTGCATTTTGGTAAAGATCCTATCCACAGATCCCTGAATTGTTTTTATTCATGTTTTCAGGCAGGTCATGAAGCCAAGATCCCTGGTTTAGTGGAATGGGGAACCAGCCATGGTCCCATTAATTAATTATGCCCCCTTTTTTGCCTTTACTTAACTGGGCTGAACTTTCTGTACTTTGTTCTCTCTCCATCATCCAGTGTTTAGTCATTTAGCAGACGCTCCAGCACGGCCTACTTTAAAATATTATAATAACGTTATGAATCATTAATTTATGGAAGAGGATTAAGGAGGGAGAGAAAGTAGAGGTATTTTTTGAGAGGTGTGAGTTAGGTAGAAGCTAGGCTTTTTCCAAGAGAGGAAAGACTTATAGCCTTCACAGAAATGGGGAGGTATGGATCTAAAAATGTTGCCTTTTGGATGGAAGTAATGTCTATAGATGCTGTCCAGGCAACGTTAAAAGAAAAAAAAGCCTAAACACATTACACACTAACAGCTTCCTGGTTCAGATTCCATTATATTAAAATGCAAAAACTGGATGTGAGGTCAAGGAGAAGACGGAAGCATGGTGACACCTCTGATCTTCATTAACATGTGGAGGAGACCCAGAGGACAGGTCAGTCCTTGGACCTTCACACTTCTCCGTGCTACACATTTAATTAATAGGGTAAATTCGTCAATTGCTTGGAATTTTGACACAATTCCCCCTGGAATTGTACTTCAATCTGAATTCTGGCAATCAAACTACCTCACCATTCCTTAATGAGAGTGATAGTAGGGCACGCAGGGCTTCCTATTCCTTAATTTAAAATTCCAGTTTTCACTTGGCCAGTTCAAGGATAGTCTTAATATTGAATAAATAAATAAAATTATACAGTTTATCCCTGCTTCCAATCACATCTAGTGCATCATTTGCAGTTTTCGGGTCTGAACCAATTAAACTTTTGAATTAGATGTAGAAACAACTTTTTTTTAAAAGAAAAAGCACTAACTATCACAATGTTTATCTTTTACAAACAGGGAAGGAATTTTTTAATGGCTAATAACATCAATTGCCTGAACTATTTGTATGCTGAATATTGTCATACCCGGTAAGTGAAGAATACACTGTAAGCCACCACTATTAATGGACAGGTGCATACGTATAATAGGGCACGGGTCAAGACAATTTTAATTTCGCTTTTCACTCACTCACTCACTCGCGCGCACCTAAATTCTCTCTGATGTTCAAGCAGACAAAATTACAGAGGTTTTTCTCCAGGGGAGGACGCGACAGCTAAACGGCTATGGCGTGACCAGAAAGACTGTCAGAGAACCTTTCTGGTATGATGGGGGAAAATTAGCCTGGCAATCACCCATCTCATCAGCAGAGGTGGAGTGCAAAGACTAAAATAAACTGTCTGCTCATTTAAAGCAGGCCGAGAATGCATCACAGCGCTAAATAAAGAGAGGGTAAAACTGGTTATAAGAGAGCAAGACAAGAGGAGGCGGTCGAAATTAAGATATGATGTTTTGACTCAAATGGAAAGTGCAGGGGATTGAAAAGGCATAGGACAAAAATAACCAACTTTAATCAGTCTTTAAATATTACCAACATCCTTTTAATTCCTTTATTGACAAGCCGCTCCGCATGAAGAGTGGGCCCAGCAGAATCCTCAGGCTGTCCCGGAATTGACTCCTTTTGAGACGGCGTGTTTACCGCGAGAGTCGCCCCGGGCCAGCTGCTGCTAAGTCACACTGTCCGCATAGGGCCACCCAGAACAGCCAACGGCGTGTTGGTGCCAGTTATCCGTAATGACGTTACACTGGTCGACACAGAGTCACCAGAATGGCCTGGTCTTAGACGGCTGGCTGTCAGCCGCCATTTAGTCATTGATTATCTGCCATTATGAGTACGATCTGTCCTCTGTTTTACCGCTAACACCGCTACGCACACAGGGTTACATCAGCACCGATCTGGAAGTCGTCTTAACAAAGCAACGGTGAGCCAAAAGGAGGACAGTGCTCATTAAATAACCACTGAACAAAGATAACTGAAGTGGTGACATCCATTAATGAACGTCAGCCCGACTTACACCCGGGACCAAAGGTCCAGTACATAGTAATTGTATCAATACAATTATTAAGGGCCTCTCAAAAAAACGTAAATGTCCTGCTAAAGTCTGCATAATTTTACAGAAAAATAGGTAGTGTTTGTTAAAGCAAACACTTCCCTGCTATCATGCAATCACTGAGTGAAATACAGGTAAACAAACCTGACTTTTATTACCATAAAAAAGTAATGAAAGAAAAAAGAAAAAGATTATGACAATCTGTTATCTAGTTCTTAGTTAAATTTTATATATATTTAAAAATCTTCAGTCTACCACCAGCAGTAATTCATTATTTTGTTCAAAATGAAAATTCTCCAGACTACGTGTGGGCGGAGTAGGAATGTACTTAGCGTTGTTACATTTTTGTTACAATATTTACCTGTGACAATGCCGCCCACGCTGCTGACCTTTCAAAGCAACAAAACAAAACAGTCGTACGGCTCAATTCCAGGAACCGTATATCATTAAGGGATCCCATGTTTGTTAAGCGTGGCAGACATCCAGCGTCGTATGGGGAACATTGCAACGCAAACCAGAACATGATGTTATAGAAACAATATTTCAGTTCTGTCTGTACCAAACTGAAGTGGAACCAGGTTTGTTTCTGGCTGGTGTGGCATGAAAGGTTGCTCGGATGAACCCTTAAGTGAAGGCGACATAACCAGCAGTAAAGGAAAAGACAACAGCAAGAGCAGATGGAAAGGAAAGATCCGTGTAGCGTCAGATTTCAAGTAGAAGGAATAGCCTTCGGAGGTTATCTTATAGATCAGATCAAACGTTTCTTCTTCATGGATTTCACACGATGCATTTGCGCACCATGAAACCCTGAATGTCTACCAGGCAGCAAAAACAAACGTAAATCGTCAACACAATAAAATGATAAGACCTGCTGGTGTGAGTAGTAGAGTACACTAATTTACTGTGTTTCATTATCTCAGTGTTACTGCATTACTGATGCTGTTCTTTCATATTTACACAGTTTTAGAAGAATGTCACCGTAATGGGTATACACCCACTCTGGACGGCAGGCACAGAGTAACTGTAACACAGATCTCTTTCGCGCATTATCTAAATTATTGCAGAGCACCGTGTCTGGAGTCCATTTATTCCATGTGTTACCGAGCGGTCGTAAATTATCACATACTCGCCTTTACTACAAGCCAGAGCTTTATGCAAACTGCGCCATAGACCTGACGGGATCCTCTTATTAGCATGCAAGAGGACCAATAAGAACCAGGGCCAACACATTTTAAACTGTGATGGAGGTGCATTGAATCTGTGAAGACAGTAAAGTCCTAACAAACTCAGAAGCAACAAATTGGCCATCGGCGCAATTCCCCCAACAGGCCTGTAATACCAAGGCTGGGGGATTTCCATACCTAGCAGTACAGAAACAAGCAGAGTACAGGAATAACAGGAACATAGAAATATCAGTCAGAATGTCAAATCTGCGTGGAGCCAAATAAGCCCCACTACACAGTGAAACCAAATCTATCTTGCATTACATCCTTTTCAAAGCCTTGGGGGAGAGCTGTGGTGAGGCTCAACACCGTACAGAGCAGAAAGTGAAAACCACATTAATATCAACCCTGAAGGAGCTGAAGTCAGATTATGTTGCATTAAAGCAAGGTTAGACACGCATTTTACCGAAGTGCTAGGTGCCATTGTGGAGAAACAGTTTAGTTATTTCACCGGTGTGTTAACGTTAAGTATAAAATATTAATAATCCAGGTGGCATCTATACTCTACAGCATCTATCCTCTACAGTAAATATAATAAAAATAAGACTTCAATCAATAAAGAAAAAAATCGGAACACTGCGATTGTCTTCTGTTTGCCAATTCAATGTTACCTAATATGCTGTGATTCACCTCAGTTCCAGACACACACAGTTGAATCTCACCTTATTCTCTCTCTCGCTCTCTCTCGCTCTCTCTCTGTAACGGCTCAAATACACCAACATTCTCACACAACAGTGAGCAAAGGAATTTTCCGCTACTCCGATATCTCTTAATTTAGACATGGCATTAAATGGTACACAGCGCTGCTGGACAGTGATGTCCAACTACGACCCAATAAAATACAAGGCAGAAATCATATGGTCATGCTTACAAGTTACCAGCGTTATTTTGTGCAGGGAAATAACTATGTGCCTATCGTAGGAGAACAAGATAAACAGATTCAACCGCGACACTGAAGTTACGGAAAACACGATCTTAGAGATTAAGTCATTACTGTCTTACAATTTAATGTAGTGCCCCCAAATCAATTGTTCAGTTCTGTGTTTAGGACCACAAGGGAAAAAACAAAAACACACAAAGTTAACTGGCCACCATGATGTCAGAAAATTAATGCCTTGACCGTGAGTGTGAGTGCCAAAGACAAGCGCTCAACAATCACAAAGGCGGCATGAAAGACAACAGCCCCCGGGTCGTCAAGTTTGGCCAGCCTCTGCAATGTCACCCTCGGTGGAGCTCGATTCGGCGTGACACCCCACTGCTCTCAGAGGTCGCCTCGGACCGTTCGGGGGAATGGTGACTTACTCTGGCGAAGAGGCGGACGGGTTCCAAGTCAGGCGGTAGCTGAGACAAATCGCCAGCCTCCTCTCCCAGATAGAGCCTCAGCGAGACACAGAGTTGCTCCAGGCCCCGTCTCTTCTCCTCACTCATCTCTGTGAGGTCTATGGCACAGACAGGGCGGGAATGGGGATATTACCAAACAGTGAATGACATATCGAAATATATATTCCTTCATTATCTCTTCCCATGAAGAAAACACCCTCATTATACATTCATAAATAATTACAAGTTTCTGGAAGGCCTGCATTGAAAAGTCAGTCAGTCTGGGCAAGGCAATAACCACACTTCTGTGTTCCTGTAATCTAGAAATATCTGGCTGTTGAATTTCATTACAATTGTCCTGATTACACTGACAGAGTGGGGCAAAGTGAAATGGAGGACAGAATGAAGAAAGAAGGGTGAGGAGAGAGAAAAGGGGGAAGACTGAAGAAAGAAGGGTGAGGAGAGAGAAAAGGGGGAAGA